>VMBQ01002381.1:89892-134842 GCA_007657795.1 Dreissena rostriformis
AATACACTGTAAATCCTTTATAACGCGATTGACGGGGTCCAATCAACGCGACCGCGTTATAAACGGATCCGCGTTATAAGTTCTGAGCGCATTTATTGGTACAGGTATGGTATAATGGTCCCTGTTTATTGCCATGCTGTGTTGTCATTCTCCAATACATGCATATAAACCGAATCGTATCGAAAACTGTATACATACCGCTTTTATAGTGTGCATATATATCTGATAATCCGAAATAATTACCACAAATGATCCTGACATGTTATGACGATAAATGTGTTTAAATAAATCCGTTAACACGAGCATATGCCTATGCATTATTTCAGAAGTGTAAAGAGTACAGTGCATTACGGGATAGAGCATTCATAAGGTATGGTTCTGACCAATGGACAGCGAGTTTAAAATTAGATTAAATGCAATACCTGACAAAGAAATGTTTTATTGCATCATATGAGTCCTGTAAGAAACGTGCTTCACGGGGACTTTCTGAAATGCTACATGTACACATGAATTTCTGAAAATCGTGCGATGGAAAAACGAATTTTCTGAGAATTGTAAGATATTCAACACACGTAACTTTACGAATGATTAAACAACAAGAGAGATACATGTATTGTTTATTAATCATAAATGTTCAGAATACTGCATATAATAAACGATAAAAGGGATACATTTTATTAAGCATAAAATACAATACAATAAGTGATGCAAAACATCACAACAGCAGCAGCGTTGATTCTGCGATGTTGAGGTCTCTGGAGACTGAGACCTGCACTTCTCCGCTACGTAACCGATCAACAACATTCAACTTCTCCGCAATACTGTAAGCCTTTCGTTTTCTTGATTCCATGTTGTATCAATAATAAAGAGTTTATGAAATGTCAGAAAAAACTTACCCTGTTTTATACTTACTGTGCGCAGAATGTTTCATGGCCGGTCTTTACATGTAGACAAACTGCAATAATATCAAAGTAAGAATGTCTCAATTAACTTTAATTTAATAATTAATCCACGTGCACTTACCTTAATAAACTTAAGGCATTCAACCCCTATAAAGGAACAATAAACCCTGACACGAAAGTTTTTCACACCTTTATTCACATTGAACAACATATTATCACCATCGATTATAATCGTTCAAACGGACTTTTTGAATCAAGCATGCAATCTGTGAACGCCGCCATCTTTGAATTTTCTGAAAATACACGAAGTTGCATATCATGGATTTGAACCAGAAATGGAAGGTTGGAGAAAAAACGTGATCCAAGCACCCCCCGCGTTATGTATTGGATTCAGCGCTATAACGGAGAGCGTTATATTGGATTTACAGTGTATTGCTAATTTGATCATATGGGTTAAAAAGTGGTATATGAGAATAATGATCCCAACATGGTGAACAACTTGACTGATAACATTAAAAAAAAACATCAGAAAATATCAGATTATTGCATTATGTGTTTTAAATGTTACATTCTCGTAACGCAAATGTTCTGCCATTTGCATTATTACAGAGAAACACATATTTAATTATTATCTAAAACATTTATCAATAACACATCACATTTATTTGCTTAACAAGCCTTGACTATATCAAACTGATGTTCCAACCAGTGATTGTGGGATGCTGGTGTAAAAGGGGGCGTGTCATCTCAGAAAGTAGAGTATTAATCTTAATGTTTCTAAAACCGTTGAATCCTGAGTTTGGGATAAAATTTATGTTGGGTCACATTGTTTGTACTTAGCATGCTGGAAATAATTCTAACATATTTCTTGTGTCTATGCATGATATCAGTAAATAAATATTGATGATTTACTTGACATTTTGCTTTTTCATTGATTCCAGCTTGTAGTGGTTAAGAAGTCAGTTAACCCAGTGACATAGTTTCCATGTGCATTAAACCATCAAACCTGTTGCATGGAATTTTCCCTGAGCATAGGAGTTTAAGTAAAAAAAAAATCTCCTGCACACAATTATTTTCCTACACTGTGACTATTGAATGCAAGGTCAACACCATATTCATAATGCATTTGCAACCTGATTGAAATTCCCCTGAGGGATCGAGCTCACAACCTCTGGACCTCCCTAATTTTCAAGGCCGATGTAGTCCATTTCGTATCCATGACACCACTGAGTGAAAATTTCTTGAATTCTCTTAGAAATCATCTGGAATCTAACCCACAATCTCTAGTGCACAACTACTATCTCTTAGTTGACAACCAATGATGTGTGGTTTGGAGCCCACAATCTCGAGTTTGCAACCCACAAATGCTTAGTAGACAAACCACAGTGTGTAGTTTGCAACTCACAGTCTATAGTTGGCAACCCACAATCTCTAATTCACACCTGAATATCACTGATTTTAAACTAAGATTTTCTAGTTTGTAAACCCACAATCTCTCATTGGTAAACCCACAATCTCTAGTTTGTAAACCCACAATTTCTAGTTTGTAAACCTACAATCTCTAGTTTGTATTCCCACAATCTCTAGTTTGTAAACCCACAATCTCTAATGGTAAAACCCACAATCTCTAGTTTGCAGACCCACAATCTCTAGTTTGTAAACCTGCAACCTCTATTTTGCAAGGCCACTTCCATGTCCAATTTTGTATTCACCAAAGCGACCTCAATATATTTTCTGCTAAAACTGGAATTTCGCAAAAAAAGAGACTTCCTTAAAACAAAAGAAAACATTAAAGCAGAAAGTGTTTTTTTCTAATTAGCCTGTGCAGACATCACAGGCTAATCTGGGACTAACCTTTACGCACATGCATTAAACCTCGTTTTCCCAGAGCTAGGCTCATATATTTGACAACGGTGATCATTCAACTCTTTGCTACATAAAGGTCTACCATAATGAGATTTCAAAACCTTTGCAGATTTGTTGCGATAACTTGAAAACTGATAGGTTTTGGAAAAATTACTCGCTAAATACGTTTTTAAAGATGTTCCGATGGGAGTTTGGATTGAAGGTAGAAGATTGGAGGCTGAATGTAGATATTCCTAAGGGTTTCCACTTCACACTGNGAATCGAGCTCCCAATGAAAATATCCCAGATGGGTAATCAGGCGTTACAATCTTTGTTTTGATTAATATGATGGAATTCATCATCTTGGAAAAAAAACTATTACCATACAATGTTCGTTGGTTGACTCGTATTTTGAAATTGGAATCACCTGGATTAGGATGACTCTGCACTTTCTTTTATCTAAAGATGAATATGGTAAATTTCTTGAAGTGATAATTACATGGCTCTAAAAAAGTGAACAATCACAGCTGATCAGTCTGTTTTTCTTACTAACATGATTGATACTAAGTCTTGCTACGTCCAAAAATTTGTATACAACATCAATTTCATGTCTCAGAAAAGATTTTCAGATTTGAATCTGACTTGCAAAATCTGTTTATACTTAATGCAAGGCTTACAAATGTGAACCCGTTTTTGCAATTCATTACATTTCTTTACTTTTTTGTCTCACACTTCCACACCTTGCATGGCTTAAAATATGTAGTGAAGTTAGCACCACATTTATTGATAGCAAACAATACTTTCTTCACTAAGACTTAAAAATACATAATATTATAAAAATAATTTTGATTTCTTCTATTTCAAGGAAATTCCGCAACATGGAGCGTACGATGTCAAGCGTTCGTACCAGAACTCCCAAGTGCATGTGGGTCCTGCGAAACCCCGAACACAGGTCGCCAGCCGCAAGCATGGATCTTTTATGTCAGCCCCGTCACGCTTCGCTCGTCCCAGAGACGTCATCTTGCAGGCATCAGATATTGAGAATCCAGGTAACGTCTTGGCGGGATTCTGTGATGCAACTATATTGTTAAACATTTTAATTATATTGAACAAATAAAATGAAAAATACTATTACCTTGCAATTTAATAACTAGTAATAATCCAACAAAACACTGTGCCTGTATTTACTATAAATGTGTTTCAAGAATTTCTTAAACACATGCGTTAGGAACTGTACAAGAAGTTGGCACTCAACTTGTGTAAAACACTTGTTCAATTAACCGTTAAACTCCACCTCCGTTCTCTGAAAAAGATTCGAAAGGCGGAGCTAAGCACATGATATTACAAAATTGGACGATTGTCATTAAGGAACAAACACCCGATTGGTTTAGCGGGTAAATTTCTTGACAAAGGAAGCCAATTTTGTCGGCAAAAACGGTGTAACTTTACGCTTGCAGACAGGAATCGGCTTTCCTTTGATGACGTCAAACTGTCTATTCACACAGACTGCGAATTTGTGCAATACTTTTAATAATGTAATTGTTCCTTTGTTTACATTTTCAGTATAAATAACCACCTGCTAACATGAAAACTTTGGATTAAATTATCAAAATAAAAACAAGAGTAATGTTGCAAACTTTGATTATATTAATTGGTAAGTATCAGTTAAAAGACGATGTTTTGCTTGTAGTAAAACACAAGTTTTCTATACAAAAAAACATTACCACGGGATTGGTAGTTCTGGCTTCCATAACTTTATTGCTTTTTATGATTTTTGACTGGTGCGACTGTCAATACTATATAAACTGTTCGCTGAAGTTTCTTTAGCTACGGGATCGGTCGATCTTGATTGAATTTCATTTTTATTTTTTTCATGGACGACCTCATAAGTCGATTAACTATTTTATCTATTTTGAATCCACGCATAATTAATTAATTATGATTTTAAATATTAATATAATTGTTCTTTTACAATTTATTGACTTAATAACCATTTTCAAAAGATTTCTATTTTATGATGCGCATCGACTCGGCGGCATATTGCGGGAAAGCGGCTTGCCTCGGCATGTTGCGGCGGACGGATGCGAAGCATCGCGGCGAAATGAGACGTTCCGCCGCGAACTGTCACGGCTTCAATGGCCGACTCGGTATCGACTCGTTGCGCCTTGACACCGCGGATCGCGAAATATGTTTGTTCTGCGTGGGCTGTTCTGTAGCTGATGAGCTATAAAATGTATGGGAGTACTGGGATATCAATAACAACAACAGATGGAAACCGTAAAATTAGCTAAAATTTTAATACTGTATAATCATTTATATGAGTTGGCATGAAATTGTGTGGTTTGTCAAAAAGTGACTTTTTCGAGGACATGTTAATTCGTGGATTTCTAATTTGGAAAAAAACGAGGAATTTGCCTTGGTCGTTTTCCGATGTGTTTGTGTTTTATTCATGGATCAGTCAACCCACAAAATCAACCAAAATTAATGTGCCTTAATGATTTTACTGTAATGTTTTTGCTGTGTATGCCCTTATTTCAAACTGCTGATCATAAAGTAGGAAGTGTCCTTGTACTAAATTAAGAATTGCCCAGCTTTCTGTTATGAGAAACTTCAGGCCCCGTCCTGCCAGCATTTGTTATGTAAAAATGACCGAGAATTTGTTAAATGAAACAAAGTTGTCATATACTCAACTGTTTTAAATATTATAAATATTTTCCTTTATCGTAAATTATCAATTCAAGAAGTAATCTTAAATTTATAATTGTTTGTAATCTTATAAACAACGGTGTGGGGTTATGATGCTTAGGAATGGAAAACAAAGAATTTGATCAAAACGGTGATTTTTTCTTTTTGTTTTCTGTACAAAAATAAATGAAATAAAGTAAGCGCTATGTTAAGTGACCGGAATTATTTAGTTTTCGTGATTTTCTGATAGACATGATTTTATCTTTCTTAATTTATGTGGACAAAAAATCCTTAAATATTCATTACAACATTAAAAATCTTTACAGTTAACGAATACTTCCAATATTTATTTCCGATGATAAAGGTCGCCCTATATAAGTCAGTCAGATTAATTTTTATTACAAACATCAGATTTTATCATATTTTATAAACATTCCAATTGACAGATCAGGTAGATGGTTTAGGAATATACCGCAATAATTTACTGAAATTCGTATCAGTGCCCAAAAGCGATGTCCATAATTCATCCATGGCAATAAACAAGCTTTGTTGAATTGGATGTTTGATCACTCCTAATACTAACTGAGCTTAAAAGTCTAGACATTAAAATGTTATTTTGTTTTAATGTTTATTTAAAATGTAATCCAGCTTATTTTCTCAATGCTTATAATTTAAATTTGAAAATAAAATTGAAGCAGGTTCATGGGTTAATTAAATTCCACTTATGGCAAAGACAAATGATGATAAATAGATAGAAAAAATACAACTTTACATTTATTTGCCTAAATAATTGTGTAGGAGATATTGTTTGCATTAATTTTAAACAAAGACTGATTCTTAAATTAATTATTAGTTTTCAGTTTCAGAAATAACTCCCCCCCCCCACACACACACACTCAAAATAGAGCTGTAAATATGTAATGGTCCATATTTATTTTTATTTAATGATTATTTCAGATTGTTCATTTGTTATTTAAAATTACTCTATATTTCCTCTAAAGTTTATTTGTAAATGTGATCATTAATCGAGGGGTGACTGTTGTAACTCATATTAAATAAAGAAGGAGATACAACAGTTTTCCGTTCAGCCCTCAATTTATTGACCGTTAAATCTGCTTCTGTTTTGCTACATGGAATGCAATATTAAACTGGTTAGGGAAGATATTTGAAAATTTCTTCGCAATTTCATAATGCATGTGCCCAAATAAAGGGAACTTAATATTATATGAGCCTTGTTCTGCGATAACTGGCCTTAATGCATGTGCATGAAGTGTTGTCCCAGATTAGCCTGTACAGTAAGCACAGGCTTATCAGGGACGACACTGTCCAGCTAGACTCAATTTTTATCTAAAAGAGACTTGCTTTTAACAAAAAATGCCACAAAACCGAAAATTGTTGTCCCTGATTCCGCACAGGCTAATCTTAAATGACACCTTACACACAATTTTGCACTAACCCCACTTTTCCCAGAACACAAACTTTACTCGAATATGAAGTCAGGATTGTGGTGCCATGCCTCTCAGGTATTGTTATAATTCTGATTTAACAAATTCTACGCCATTGCCTCATGATGTCTTTTTCGTGCCTTCACCATTCGCGGTATGAAATTTCACAGGTACAAAATCAATTTCATAAACCTGGCTAATCAGTGACCTGATTCAGTAAACTAATATTCTGATTTTTGATGAAAAAATGTTATAGGTGGCTTTTATCTGCGGGCGATAAACCATTCTCATTACTCACACGGTGATTTTCAAACACCTCAAAGGTGATTGGTTGGCAATAACATGTGACAGTACTTTGGAGCCTGTGTGATATATTGTACGTAATGCTTCGTCTAGACTGGACACGATTTCTTGGAGACTTTTTCCTGGACCATCCTGTGTTGATTAAGCGCGGGTAACCTTTAGGTTCACAAATTATTCCTCTCAGAAAATCACATCTGAGATTTATTACGTGATATAGACATAAATATTTGAAAGAGCTGATTCCTTGTAATCGAATTAAGATATCTGAAGTGACACGCCATTCTTCTGACAATGAAAAATATTGGGCATTTTAAAAGCTTTTTTCTGACTCAGATTTAAATAACATTGGAAAATATGGTTTGTCTGCATTATATTTGGGATTAAGTATCTGTTATTTTCTGGTCTGTAGCAGACAGTATATTACATTACAATATGCACTTAATTCCTTCACAATATTTTTCCTACTTGCATAAAAACATTTGAAGCTCAATTTCACTTTTAATGAAACTGTTTCATTTCCTTAATTTTTAGCTCGGCTGTTTTCGAAGAAAACCCGAGGTATTGTCATACCCCTCTTGTCTGCCGCGTCGTAGTCGTAGTCGGCGTCGTCCGAAAACTTTAACATTGGCCATTATTTTTGCATTATTGAAGATAGCAACTTGATATTTGGCAATCATGGAGCTGCACATTTTGAGTGGTGAAAGGTCAAGGTAATCCTTCAAGGTCAAAGGTAAAAAAAAATGTTTTTTTGTTGTTGGGTCTTTCATGTGTATGTCATCGACCTGCACATTTTGAGTGTTGAAAAGGTCAAGGTCAATGATGACCTTCAAGGTCAAAGGTAAAAAAATCAAAATCCAAGCACCCACAGCCGAGCATTGGCATCCGCTCGTCGGTGCTCTTGTTAAGTAGACCATATAATGGTTTGCTGTTTTTCATAAATTTTACATTTTATACTTGGCTGAAACCTCTGTATAACCGGTATTTGAAATTTGGTTCTTGAGTTTAAATGTGTCAGTAACTGATATACCCGCTTAACTATAGTAGTGTGATCTATATAATATTATTGATGTGTAATTTTGTAAGTATCGTAGAGTCTCGATAATTAAGGATTTTCTTTTTAATTTAATGATCATTGTTTGTCTTCCAATAAAGCATGTATTAGAGGTCTCATGAGGTGGTATTTAATATCCTGTTTGTTTTAAATACAAAGATCAAAATGACAAACTGTTGTTTATTGACTCATAAACAAAGATAATGTGAACTATTTTGATTAAAGTATTATCTTACCTGTATTTTTGTGATTGAGCCTCGCTCGGGAAAAACAGGGCTTAATGCATGTGTGTAAAGCATCGTTCCAGAAAATCCTGTGCAGTCCAAGAGCATGTGTTTTCCCAGAGCATGGCTCAATTATAATGCAAGTGACATTGTACTCAAGATGCTCCACTTAACTTCTTGTATTGAATGCAAGTGACATTGTACTCAAGATGCTCCACTTAACTTCTTGTATTGAATGCAAGTGACATTGTACTCAAGATGCTCCACTTAACTTCTTGTATTGAATGCAAGTGACATTGTACTCAAGATGCTCCACTTAACTTCTTGTATTGAATGCAAGTGACATTGTACTCAAGATGCTCCACTTAACTTCTTGTATTGAATGCAAGTGACATTGTACTCAAGATGCTCCACTTAACTTCTTGTATTGAATGCAAGTGACATTGTACTCAAGATGCTCCACTTAACTTCTTGTATTGAATGCAAGTGACATTGTACTCAAGATGCTCCACTTAACTTCTTGTATTGAATGCAAGTGACATTGTACTCAAGATGCTCCACTTAACTTCTTGTATTGAATGCAAGTGACATTGTACTCAAGATGCTCCACTTAACTTCTTGTATTGAATGCAAGTGACATTGTACTCAAGATGCTCCACTTAACTTCTTGTATTGAATGCAAGTGACATTGTACTCAAGATGCTCCACTTAACTTCTTGTATTGAATGCAAGTGACATTGTACTCAAGATGCTCCACTTAACTTCTTGTATTGAATGCAAGTGACATTGTACTCAAGATGCTCCACTTAACTTCTTGTATTGAATGCAAGTGACATTGTACTCAAGATGCTCCACTTAACTTCTTGTATTGAATGCAAGTGACATTGTACTNAAAAGCAGGCATGTATGCATAATATGAATAAAGTATATGTAGTAAAATTAGTTGTTCTGAACTTAGTGTAGCTTTATATCATGGGTATATATGTTTAGCTAATGTACATGACACATGTATGATTAATTGTTGAACTTGTTTGCTTGTCCCGTCTTCATTTTCAGATGTATTCAGATGACTTTTACATTTTTCATGCAATCTTGGTGAAATTTGGTAGAATATTTAGCTTGAAAATATGTAGGATTACTTTGATTGTGGGTAACCTGTGTCAAAAAATAGATCACAAGATCAAATCTTACAAAATAAATTTTGACCACTTTCGGGGACATATTTATGAATCTTGTGGTTGCCAAATTTGAATCTGGGTTACATGCGTCAAAAACATGGTCACAAGATTGATTCTTAGAAAAACCTTGTTACCACTCTAAAGGCCACTTTTATGGCTAACTGTTTATGAAACTTGGTGAGAATGAGTTTCAAATCTGTGTCATGTGCATTTAGAAAATATGTCACCAGGTCATATCTGAGAAATAATTGTAACAACTCTAGAGTCAACATTTTTTCATGCAATCTAGATGATACTTAGTCAGAATATTTAGCTTTACAATATCTAGGCTGATCGAGTTAAAATCTGAGTCACATGCATCCAAAAACTAGACAAACAGGTTACATTGTAGAAAAACCTTGTTACCACTCTTGAGGCCACATTTATGACTCGATCTTTTTTTTTGAATTTATATAAAAAAACAACAACACACATTTCATCAAACCATTAAGCAATTCAACAATCAACAGTTTACTGCCAAATATCATATTTAACCAAATGCATGCCAAACAATCAATAAATTGCTACAAGGGTTTAAGTACAGCTCCCTTTGAAACATTATGGGTATGCTTGCTATCAGGACATATTAATTAAATAAGAGATTAATTGTTCAGACTTCACTATGTAATTGATTAGTTTGATTGACCAGTACATTTTATCTCAAAGGAACGTGTGACATATCAGGATGTGAGGCACTACAGTTTTACCAGAATTTCCTAATGTTTTTCTCAGTAATAAAACATTAATATAAATAATACATTATACAGGGGCAGTGATATTTTTACAAATTTTCTCATCTGAGTCCTGGGACGCGATAACTTGTAAATCTATGAGTCCTCGAATTGAAAAAACAAGTCCAAATATTAAACTATATTATTTTTTTAGAAATTTCAATGCATTTTTGGGACTCACATAATTTGAAACGTTGCATCCCCAGAGGTTTTTGTGAGTCCAGGACGCGGGACTCACAGGTAAAAAATCACTGCAGGGGTGTGATTTGTCCTCCTTTTAGCTGATTTTCTCCCTTTCAATGTAAAACTAATTTTACAAATTGTTATTAACTTTGCTGGATCTATGTACAAATGAAGAGTTTAGTTGAACCTTGTAAGTGGGGTAGGGCATTTTCCTTCCCCTGAAGTGGTTCGTAAATCACACCCCTGATTATATATATTCAGATTTAGCAAGTTGGCTGGAGACAAGCTCACTGATCAGAATCCAGACATAGCTGACCTCAGTGATCCTAACAGAGCCATGAAGTTGTCTGAGAAGTTTGGAGCTCTGTATGATGATGCATGGACAGATGCGTTTGAATATCTTACCGATAAGAAGAAACAGAAACCAAAAGATGCCATACAATATCTTTTGGAATGCTTGAAGGTGATATTAAACCCTAATTGTTTGCTTTTAATCTTTTTGTTTTTATTGCCTGCCAATATAATTAGGGATATTGAAATGGTAAAGTCCTTCCATCCATGAGTTTGCGCATGCATGCTTGATTCTGACTGTCATACCATTCGGTTCCCAACTCCTACATTTTTCATCAGAGTTATTTCAAACTATTACAGAACAATTTTTTTCTAATTGCTGCGGCTGAATGATTTTGTTAAGGTTTTTGCTCTTACGATATATATATATATATATATTAAGAGTTATTGCCCTTTATCAAAATGATATATGAAAACTTCTATGCACAGCTCCTCCTACATTTTGCATACTTTTACAGAATAATTATTTGCAAGTTCTGAAGTGCATGTTGTTAAGGTTACCACAATTGTGTTACTTTTAAGAAATTGTTTTGCTTCGTTTAAAATAACATATCAAATCTGAGCGCAACTCTTTGAAAAACTTTGTTATCAATTTTCGTCAATTTTTTACAGCATCGTTATTTCAGTGTCACAATGCATATTGACGTGGTTTAACAATTGTGTTAATTTAAAAAAAAATATTGCCCTTTTAAAAAAATTGCTCTTAAAAGCTTCTTTGCGCAATTAATGGGATCAAAGTCTAACTATGCCCTTGCGACAAAAGTGTGACTATCTGTGACAGTTTCATCTTGTTTACTTATGTCACGAACTCGTTTCTGTATATGCTGGATGTTTTTTAATCAAAGGTCATGATTGAACATATACATTTGATCATCAATGAACTACTTTTTTATCACGTACAGGAATGTTGGGGCTTGTGTCAGAAAGAGGCTGCAACATGGATGAACTCTCTGCAGCAAGTTTTTCTTTATCCTGTACAGGACACAGAGGCCATCAGTGTAAGTGTTTTTGACCCCATCGTATATCTTTAAGTCTAAGATTATACTCTTAATTATTATCAAGTTCTTATAGTTTTTTTTTTTTTTTTATGCCCCCCTTCGAAGAAGAGGGGGTATATTGCTTTGCTCATGTCGGTCGGTCTGTCGGTCGGTCCGTCCACCAGATGGTTTCCAGATGATAACTCAAGAACGCTTAGGCCTAGGATCATGAAACTTCATAGGAACATTGATCATGACTCGCAGATGACCCCTATTGATTTTGAGGTCACTAGGTCAAAGGTCAAGGTCACAGGTCAAGGTCACAGTTACTGGAAATAGGAAAATGGTTTCCGGANCCACCACCGTTCAGTGACAAAAAACGTATTCACACAATGGCTGCCACTACAACTCACAGCCCATATGGGGGGCATGCATGTTTTACAAACAGCCCTTGTTAATCAGGTTTTTAGCAAAACTGAAGGTCAAGGTCATTTTTATTAAAAAATAAAAAATATAAGTCGCCTTCATCTATTCTTATCATGAGATTGCATTTGGAGTTAGTCAGGTTAGTTGTCAAGTTTTACTGTAACTTATAACGGGAAAATTGTTTCTTGTTAATAACTTGAAGTTGAACGGAGAAATGTTTAGGTGTAGGTTTTCTTTATGCAAACCTTGCATGGAAGTTCATTTCGAGCCAATAGGGTTAAAAGTTAAAAGTCCCATTAGCACTCAAAATCAACGAATATTTCGTAAAATATTTCGTAAAAGAAAGTTAAACCATGCACAATCAGTGTTCCTTATAGCAATAGCCAAAATGTCAGCGCAAGATGAGGTCTGGTAACATAGATTTAACAAGCTACAAAATGCTCTTCTTTTTTGTGGCACAATATATTTCCAATTTTCCGCAACGATATCTATTCATATGACACACAAACACTAACATGGTGCATGAACTTGTGTTGAATATATTGTACCACAAAAAATAAAAAAAGGGCATTTTGTATCTTCTTCTTCATATATAGTGTACAATATCCCTCTCTGGGGCATTGTCGTACAAGAAAAACGATGTAAAAATCATGGCGTGGCATAGTTAAAAGAGTTTGTAAAACTTTTTATAAATTCATTGGTGGTTTATTTTGGTGCCATCCCTTCCTTGAATCTGGAAGCCGTCACAAAGTGGTTTGGCAGTTGATTCCACAGTCTTGTTGCTGACAGGAAGAAGAAGTGTCGGAGGTAGTCAGTTCTGCAGAATGAGAAGATGTTCCTGATACTGCTGCCCCTTGTGGATAATATAGCAGGGCGGAGGTTGGGTCAGACGGAATATCAATCAGGTTGTTAATTATACGGTACATCATAGTGACCTTAGATTTGGTGTCTCTATTGAAGGGGCTGCCACCCGATGTCTGCTATCATCTGTGAACTGCTGCTTGTGGTTCTGTAATCCCCTTTCACAAAGCGAGCCAGCGTGTCTCTGGACTGATTTTAGCTGGTCAATACATCTTTGAGTGTGAGGGTCCCATGCAGTAGCAGCGTACTCCAATATTGGTGGAACTAAGGTGGTGCATGTACGTTCTTTGAGGCTTGTTAGGCAGCTCGAAAGGTTGCTTCTCGGAAGCCTAGACTGTTGCTTGCCTTCCAGGTGACTTCTGCTGCATGCAGTTTCCAGGACATGTTGTCCAAGATAGTCACACCAAGTTATTTGCCTTCCTTTACAGGTTCAAGCTTCTGTCCATAAATAACGTACTCTGACTTTTTGGAGTGCCGCTTTTTTTAGATGTCTATGACTTCACACTTTGAAGGATTCAAGGATATCTGCCAGTCCTTTTCTTATCTCTGAAGGGGAATCCAGATCAAACTGAAGTGTTACTGCGTCTTGTGCTGTCTTGATCCTTCTGTTTAGGAGAGTGTCATCAACAAAGAGCCCAGTTTTTGATGTTACCTTGCCTGGAAGGTCATTGATGAAGACCAGAAAGAGCAGAGGTCCAAAGACAGAGCCCTGGGAGACGCCTGATGTCGGCTGATTTGGAGAACCAAGACCTGTTGGCTTCGACCAGATAGAAAGCTTTCTGTCCAGGTTAGGACTGACCCTCTGATTCCTTAGTGTCTCAGTTTCATGAGAAGTCGTTGATGCGGAACAACATCAAAGGCTTTTGAGAAGTCAAGTAGAATCGCATCGATCTGTTCACCAGCATCACGGGATGCAGCAAGGTCCTGTAGGGTGAGGATAAGTTGCAATTCACAACTGAGTCTTTGCCGAAAGCCGTGTTTATGGTCGACCTGGACGTTGTGTTTGTCTAGGTGAGACATGACTTGGCTGTGGATGATATGTTCTATAAGTTTGCAGCATACGGATGTCAGAGTGATTGGGCGATAGTTAGCTGGGTTGCTTCTGTCCCTATTCTTGAAGACTGTGGTTACAAGTGCCAACTGCCATTCATTGGTGCGCATCCTTGCTGTAGGGAAGCAGCAAAGACAAGCATAAGCGCTGGGGCTATTTCAGTTTCTGTCACCCTCAGGAACTGTGTTGGTATTGCGTCAGGTCCGGGGGCCTTGTGGGGGTGAAGTGTCTCTAAAAGCCCTGTAGCTCCCTTAATTCCAACAGAGAAATTGTGGATTGTTGGGAATAAGTCACCAGTCATTGTTGGGCGGTATCTGTGGTCCTCAGGGTGAAAACGCTTCTAAACTGCTGGTTAAGTATGGTGGCCTTTATTTTGGGGTTACTGTGGGCTAAGCCTTCTCTTTTCAGTTAGAAGACACAAGAACTGTCACAGCGCTTGCTCTTTATGAATGCGAATAGTTTCTTGCCATGATCGTCAGATGTCAAGTTGTTTACATATGAGTCGTAAATTCTGCACTCGTACTTGAAGCTTTTACGCAGCTGATTGAAGTGCTCTTTGCCTTGGGAGTCTTTCGATTTACACGCTTTTCCATGTGCACGTTTTTTTCTGGTTTGAGGGACGCCTGATTTTGTTATTTACCCAAGGTTGACTGTATTTTGGTGAAGTTATTTTTGATGGTACATTGCTGTCAATGGCTGTCGTGCAGAATTTTTAGCAATTGGACCAAAGCGGGTTGATATCTGTCCTCAATTTTGAGGTAAATTCAGATGAAAAGCTGCTGGTCATTTGTTGGAGACCTTTCATATTGGCTTGTTTCCAGAGGAGGATTTTGTGGCTGATAAGTCGTTGTTTGGGTACGCTGTCAGTTGTTTGGATAAGGACGATGTAATGATCACTTATTCCAGGAAGGCGTTTTGACTTTTCTATGAGGGATGGTCTGTTAGTTATGAAGAGGTTGAGTGTATTGTTGTTTCTGGTTGCTCAGAGCCTGTATCAAAGATGGTGTCAATTAACAGCTGGTTAGTGCCAACCGGGTTTGAGTTTCCATCTTTGGTAGAGCTGACACAGTTATGTCGGGCAGATTCTTGTCACCTGCAATCCAGATGGTTGACTTGGTTTAGTTGGAATGTAGATCGCTGATCTTTAGGCACTTTTCTTCCATGTAGACTTGGTCTGTGCAGGATGGATGGTTCACTCTGCAAACTATTAGGGGGTGGCTACCTGGCCTTTAAATAGAGGCTGCACATATCTCAGTGTTAGTTGTGTGGTTGATTTTGGTGCCAACAATGCTGTCCTTGGCTGAAATCATAACCCTGCCATGGTGGCTATAGTTTCTGTCCCTTCTAGCTATAAAGTGATAGCCAGGAGGGATTATTTCCATTTCATAGAAGCCCTGATGCAACCATGTATCGCTTACAATTACGATGTCTGGGTCTGCTTCAGGACTGAGGAGAAGGCAGAATTCAGCTTTCTTAACCCACGTACTTTGGAAATTGATAACAAGTACGCGTAGGGACAGAGTGTTGCTGTCTTTGTTGCTGTCTATGGTGGGATTCCTTGCGGGTGAAGAAGTGTGCATTGTTGATAGAGCTGATCAAGGATGTGGAGCTGCTTGGTGGGTTGTTTGGGCATTCGGGTTGATGAATGTTTTGGGATAGTATACTGTACGAGTTTTCTGTGGCTATCGAAGTAGCAAAAGAGGCTTTCTTCATGTTAAATCAATGTTACCAGACCATATCTAGCGTTAAAATGATAGCTATTTCTATAAGGAACACTGATTTTTTATTGGTAAACTTTATTTTACAAAATATTTTACGAAATATTCGTTGATTTTGAGTGTTAATGGGGATTTAAGGTTACTGTCAGTAAAAGAAACAAAAGGTTTATGTTCAATAACTAAAAGTCTGATGGAGATAGTGTGATGACATTTTGTGTGTATGTACCCTACATGTTAACCTTTGGATTTCATCTAGGACCAGTTGGGTCAAGATCAAGGTTACTGTTTCTAAAAGAAGAAAAATTGTTTCCGCTCTATAGCTAGATTTTATTCAGGTGTTGATCTGAACGTTTGTTTTTGTTTTGAGCCTGTTAGTTGCAATTTGGACCGGTTAGATCAAGGTCATGGTCACAGTTACTGTAAATTAGAAAACAGTTTTTTGCTCAATAACTTGAGTTTGAATGAAGATAAAGTTCTGAAATATTGTGTATGGAAGTATTCCACTGAATTTTTGTGTGATGGTAGCTTACATGCAGACTTGTAACAAGATTAATCCAAGTAAATCACCTAAATTAGTTTTGGAGCCTTCAACTATCTGAAAAAAAATTCTTTTCTGTTCTCACACAGTTTTCATCCAAAGTTCACAAACTAAACTATTTGTTGGTATAATGTCAAAATCATAATGGTTAATAATCCTTTAGTTGATTCAGAAAATGCAAGGGGGAAAAGCAGCTGTGCGGCTTGGGTCAAAGGACCTTCGTGTCATCAGAGACGCATGTCGAAAGATTGCACCAACAGTTGGAATATTTGTGAAACAGGTAGACATCCTATTGTGAGAATTAAGTCTTTTATCATCACAATACATCAAGCTTCGGAATCTACATTTTTTTTTACAAAATAGTTGTATACATCAGTTTAGGGATGGTGGGGACGTCTCGTTGGTGTCTCTTTCTGCCCATCTGTCTGCCCCAAAACTTATCAAGACTGTCAGTTCAACATGCATTAAAAGATTTAAAATTTACTTGACCCAATAGTGTATTGAAGTATTTTGAGATACATTGGCAAAGCTTGTAAACAATATTTGTTGGTGTGACATGCACAACCTTCCAGGTCTGGGTCATTTAAATAGGTCAAAATATAGCAGAATTTTTAAATATATAAGATTTTTGCAACTCATTTACTGATCCATGCTTTGGAGGATTTCAAAATATTATAGCACAAATGTTTAACTATACACGAGTGTTTTTTTATAAAGCATAGCCTTATCATGACTTTTTAGTTCATACTTGGCGATCAAAAAGTTGAAAAGCAGCATTGATTTTAAATACTGTTTGATTTTATTTAAGTGCTGTGTGTGGGTATTTATCACGGCAGTGATAGCTCTTGTTTAGAATTCAAATATTAAGTTTAAGATATGCATAGTTGCAGGTTTTTCCTTCTTGCAATTTGTTGTCAGGAAATTATTAACAGGAGGATCCTGATTTCGGCAAAAGGTTCTACAGAAAACTAATAATTGTATTTTCTAATAGGCTGTGGGAAATGTCATTTTCTTCGCATGTACATTTGAGACTTGTGCTTTTGCAGTGTTTCATAATGCAAATGAAGAAAAAACAGAAGTTTACTGACGAATGCTTGACGTACCTCGAAGGATGTGTTGATGTTTGTTGGCTGATGGTGTTAGCTGAACCACCCCTCCATATAGAGTTCAATATCAAACCAGGCGACAAGTTTGATACCAACCGGCATGTGGCATACCAAGCATCTGGTGAAAAAGTTGAGTTTCTTGTATGGCCACCTCTGTACAACGCCCTTGAAGGGGGTGGCATGCTTTCTAAGGGAACAGTTTCCACTGAAAGAAAAATAGAAAAGCCATCTAAAAAATAATTGTAATATAGCTTAATTGTATCACTGGTATATGCATTGTTTGTGACAATAAACATAATCCAGTTAATCCAGTTTATTGATTTGTTCACAATAATGTTATGTATTTGAATGAAACTCTGTTCAAGATAATCATCTCCCACGTAGTCGAAGGACTTAAGCATAGCACTTGTGTGACTGTTTTTTGTTACTTCATCATTTATCAGAAAAATATGACCTGATTACAGATTCCCCTGACATAACATCATCCTTTGTATGATAATTTAACAATAAATTGCTGCGAATGATTATTGCGAGCAACTGCTGATTCCCTAGCTCAGAAGTCAATATAGTGCTGCGTGCATAAACCATGTTGCTCGCTTAAAGGTCAAGGTCAGAGTGGACACTTGGGGTTTGTGCATATCCCATATATTACCATTATTTTTTTAGTGCATTATATCTATGTGAATTGTCACATGAAACAATCATGTCAGGTGCTTCAAGGTCTAAGTAAAAGTGGACACTTGAAATTTGTGCATAGTCATTATAAGGTATTAGTGATGACTGTCACTTTAATTTGTTAATAGTGCATTGGCAATTTTCTGTCATAATTTCAATACAGCATGATGTATGCACCGACTATATTGCCTGCTTAAAGGTCAATGTCACATTTTTGAAAAAGGCAACATGAGTAGCAATAGTTACAAAAAACTATTAAACATGCTGTAATAACTGTTCACATTATATGTGGCAAACAACACTTGTTTCTATGTCAAATGAAATATAGTTGGATCCTCCCTGTCCTTATGACACCTTTCAAGTTAAAAAGCTGAAGATTTATAGGAAATCATGCATGCTGGTGCACTTGTAAGAATTCATGTCTGAAGGTCGGATTGTCAGCCCAATGTTTCCTTTCCGCCCCCAGTTCTTGTAATGTGTGGAAAGACTTTAATATAGCGGACTATTTTTCCCCGTTATATATATNATGACGTCATCAGCATTTACATATTCCTTTTAATATTTGAAACATACGTGTTTTGCTGTTTGCAGGGGCGTACATAACCTCCAAACATTGGGGAGGCGGTCCAGTTTCTGTACTGGGAACATAAAGGGGTTTGTTTGAGAGGGTTGTCCTATCCCGTGGTTCCGATTTTTTTTTACAATTACAATTAATATGGTGCATTTTGGTGGAACGTTCATGTTGATATAAATGCTCGATTTTTGTCTCACTTTCAGTTTGTCATGAAATAATTTTGTCCAATGCCGCCGACGACGACCCAGAAATCTCAACAGTTATTTGTTTTCTTTCCAAAAACTCGTGCTAATTAAAACATAACATTACGTAAATGTTTATGTATTTTAATGACGGAGTTTAACAAGTGATATGAGAAATAATAACATTAACATTACATTCGCAACACTAATATTTTATTATTGATGGACCTATTTAACACCTGACCAAACCTCATCGTAATGGAGCCATGTGAACGAATCAAACCAACTTGATTGGAATGAACGCTGTTTTGGCTTTTTCTTCCCGAATGTACGCTTAGGAAAAGCTAAATTTCGAGGCTGATTAGGAATACTCATGTTGAACATTAAACAAGTACATATATGATATTGTTTCAATGATTTCTAATCAAATAAGAACTGTTATACTTAGAGAACAAAAATATGTTCAATCAAATTAAGGTTCTTCACGCGTCAATTTACTCAAAATTGTTTTAAGTGGCAGTTACCTTTGAATTAAAGCGATCAATTAAAATTAAAAGAATATTCTGTCCTTAATCAAAACACCGACAGTGCAATCACGGAAAAGAACAATAAAACAATAACCGCAATGACATTTACCCGGGCCCCTGGTTTATGACACCTAACAAGATATATTGACACATCACTATTGGCAACCTCGGAGCAGACGGAGAGGGGACACATGGCTTATGCACTGACGGCGCGTGATTACAAAAACAACTGGTTTTGGGGAGGCGATTTTTTGGAGATTTTATGTTTTATTTATATAATGACGACTAGCCGAAATATTGGGAAGGCGGCCGCCGCCCCTGCCTCCCCATTACCTACGCCCCTGGGTTCTGTTGCTTTCTGAGAATAACACGTAATACATTTTGGTATGAAATTGTTTGTTTTGATGAATCTGATTATTTTTTTTAATACTATATTACTTATTTATTAAGTCTGAGTAATATGACACATCGACTTATATAAGAACTTCCTGTTGAACATGATATTAAAAAAAATATATATCGCGCAGCGTTATATCAGGCAGATATTTATGTAGCGGTATGACAAATACTGATATCATCAATTGTAATTAAAGTTATATCTATGATTCGTTTACTGTCACTTTTAAGCCAATGTGCTACCACACTTAAAATATATAACTTGATTTCGTGTACACTGTTTAAATTTCAAAGCAAAAACAACATTAACAGCATTAAAAAATAGCATTTACATGAAAACATTAATCCAGAAGTTAGTTCTTTAGACACCTTGGCGGCGATGACGATAGGCGGACTGTTTGCAGCGTGAGAGCGCCGTCCCGGAGAACAATGCCTAATTGTGGACACATCCGATGTCGGCCCAAGGCTATGACCGGAAGAACCATCCCAGCATACATCTCTCTAGATGTATTATATGTAAACATAAAACAAAAAATGGTGGATTTAAAATACAATGTATGTTATTAAAATGTTAAAAGTATATGTTTTCGTGTATCAGTTTACAGCATAAAATTAATATGTACTGAATCTAAGTACTCCTTTATATGAAAACTTAAATTAAATAGTTTCGAATTAAAAATATTAAGTAGAACAACTACATAAATAATTATACAGTATTAACAACATTTTTGTTAACTCGTGCTATATTCCTTTAAAACAAGTGTCATGCATAACACATTAGCCGCAATGTGTCGCTGATACTATTTAAAGAATAATATTTGTATTGAATCTTTCTGCCGACCTAAGCAGTCAGACTATAAAAAAAACAAACACAGCGAAACCGTTGTAAGAACGCTAATTATTTGTTTGAGACAAGAACCAAAATTACGTTGGAAAAAAGGGAAGTTCTCTGTTGGACATTAAGTGGCCCATAAACCACTGCTGCGCAGTAACCCGGAAATCTTTGAGCAACCGTCGTTTGTTTCGTGGTACCGTGTTGCGTATGCAAACGTGACAATTGAGCATTACATGACATAATATTCAACATGCCATCAAGTTGCTGCACCATCTAGTCGGAGGCGGTATGACGCAAGATCTAATAAAAAATATGTCAAATACAGACAAATGTTCGCTAAAATAACTGAATTATCTAGATACATATTGTATTTACTATGTGGTTTTACAAAACACTTATTACTAAAAGTGTTTTATCCCCGAACTTAAAGTAGTTATCGGTAGGTGCCTCAAGCCCACCGTAGTTAAAAAAATCACGGTTCAGGTTATGAACAACTCAACTTCCGGTGAATGATCTAGAACGTCACGTGACAAGCCACTCTGGATCGAAATTGGAGTGAAACGAAGTATATTAAGTCCACTACGGGTATGTTTATACTGTCTTTTTGTAATTATTGTTTAAAGTTGCTACTTGTGGTGGTGGAAGTGGTGGTTCTGGTGGTGATGTAATAACATAAGTAGCGCGGTGCTATATTGATTTTCTTAAAAAAATATATATACATTTAAATGGACATAACATTTTAAATCTGATCTAAGATTGTACTTCTTGCCGCAGGTTATTTGTTTAGCAAAATATAAACATAGATGGTGCAACACAATTCACTATTTCTAACATTTCAAAAACAGAATTATATCACCACTTTGCGTTAAGCCTTTGCATATTTAATTTTTACCAAAACTACCAAATAAACCGTCTGCTCGAAACATAAAACGCAAATACTACATGTACTTTTGCCTATAGTATGCTGGTTATTTGCCAGAGTAATTTAGCGTACTTGGTATCGATTGCATTATTTGTGAGTATTGATTAAAGCGTCTTTATTCAATAAGTCGATAAATCTTAAAATAGATCTCACCGACACATATACGAAAGCCTGTATAGGTCACATGAACGACACAGCAATTTAAGAAGCGCTTCCTTTACAAAGAAAAACATTACAACGCAAATAATTTCCTATCAGAAAACGCGTTATAACGCATTGTCACACAGATTACCAGTAGCGCAAAAATGAAACAAAACCAGGTGGAGCATGAAACTATTAACGACATAATGCAAACAAATAAATTGTTAATAAAAAGGATATTTGATTAATATGTCAATTGATTGGTCAACGACCGCGAAAATAAATCCACAATAAAACACACAGTATCACTTGTTACAAATAAAACTAAACTAAAAGCTGCCACGTAATAAAGTGTGAGACACATACGAATAGGCCAAAACATGTCTAAAATCTCGAGGATAAAATAGTATTCAAATGCAGTAAAAAAATGTGTCATTTTTAGTATAATTATGATTCAAATAGCATCAAACCTAACGACTTAATAAAGAAAGCGCTTCTTGGACTTCAGAATGTTACTGGATACTAGCTATTGTTTTCAAGGTCCGTTATACCAAATCCTGTTTCTATACCTTCTTAAAACGCATTTGTATTCATATTTAATTAGTTTGATTGTTTAAGTTGATTGATGAATTTCTCTATAACATAAAATGTATTGGACAATATTGTGCAATGGATTGTTCAATACTTCTATAACAATATGAAAGAGAGTAGGGAAACAAAACAGGGTCTCCTGCGTGAAAGAAGGAATCCAATGAAGCACCGTCATTTATACTTTAAGTTGCTTCTAATTGAAACAACGGAATTGTTGAAGTAAAAATGATCGGTTAGTTTCGCCTATGTGGTAATTTTCAACACCCGGAGAGTTATATACAGCTGCAGTGTGTCTTGATTGAAGTTGACATGATTAAACCAACGAGTTTAAAAAATTGATTATTCGTAAGCAAAGTTATTTCAAAAAGTTCGTTTTAAAAGAATCCAGGAACAGTTGATAACAATTAAAAGTGTTTGTATTTTGTGTCATTTGTTTCAAATCTGTGACATCGCAGTATTTATAAATACACATGTATAATTGTGCAGTGCAATAATCTACCACTGTCCTTAATCCCACCAGAATCTTAAGTTGTATGACCCAATTTATATAATAAATTATAACGGAGAGGGGATACTTATGAAAATGTTTGGTCCGTGCTGTCTCCGTGAAATAATAAAAACATGATCAATGTGTAATGTAAATTTCAATGCGTAAACTCGTCACTATCAAGAGAGAATAATTCAACTTATTGTACGAGGCTCAGAACTCTCATTTGGACCGTGGCAAAGGGCATCAGCCTCAAAGCTTTACATATGAAATAAAAATTACTACGCATCTGGAAACAATGAAATACCATACTAACTACAGTTTGTTATTGAAGTTTGTATCAAAACAATAATTACGTTTAATTAGGATAAGCTTATCACGGTACACAATACATGTATAACATTCACATACCAATACCGTCCGTTTAATAATGTTGGTGTTTTAAACACAAAAAACTTGCTTTAAAAAATCGTTTTACGTATAAATTCTTAAAAATAATCATTTTTATCTCGTTGAAGATAATTGGAGCATTTAAGCGCAATAAATACTGTATTAAAGGACTTCGTGTGTTTATTTAACACTGTTTTCTGAAATAAAGTAAGCTATGTGGCTATGTTGTGTGATATTTACAAATATTTGGTGTTCGTATAAACTAAGATCAGGAAACATATCGAAGTATATTTGATTGATAACACTTTAGGCGACAGACAAAACCTCATGTAATTAAGTCAACGTACCATATTCTCTACTCAACAGTATAATGTCTATCTTGGCAAGCACTTGCCCACAAATCGCAGGTCTATTGGTATATACGGTAATATTCTAAGATACATTTTTTGGAAGCAGCAGTTCATTAGTATATTCCCCAAATTGGTATGCAGAACACGTTTTAATATGCATTTTGCCATTTGAAAAACGTATACAATAGTTTAAATACTGTTTGGTTAACCTGTTTAGAGTTACCGTTCAGTTAGTAGCTTTAAAGTGGATCGGAATTTAAAAGGGTGCTTATTTCCTTCGTATAAATTACAGATTATTATTATATAAAACTATTTAATTTTTCGTTGAATTTGCATCTACATAGTGTAAATTGTTATATATCTTTATTAAATATATTTAAATATGATTTTGTAATTATTGTCAGAAATGGAGGATCGCCGGAGGGATCAACGGCACCAAATCGGTAAATGTTCTTTATCATTATTTCGTTATAATCTATTTAGTGAATGTTAAGGTAGTTTCGTACGATCAATTACGTGTCATCTTAAGTGGAACAATTTGTAATTGGATAGCTATTACGTATTTGTTAATGTGTCGACTGTCATATTTACAAAATGTAATAAAGTGTCTCATGTAACAAAATCATTATGAAATGTTATATCGTGCAGGCGTAGTTAATTGAATAAACCTTTAGCGCTAAACTTGTATTCTACTGAATTGTTTGACCGCTTGCATGACGTTGGTTTTATGAAGACATCGTAAGCATACAATGAATGTATACGAATAAAACATGTAAATTATGTAGAATCAATACGAATAGCGAATAAAAAATATGAGGATCCGGGATAAAATATTTTATAATTAAGGCAATTTGAAAATGATTTAATAATAATTGGCAGGTTTAGACGAAGGAGAAACTGAGGATGAACGACATCCAGTCGGTAAGTGTCATTTATCCTTATTTCGTAATGATCTATTTAGTGAATGGTGAGGGTGTTCCTTGCGACTTATAAAGTGGCTTCTCAATTTTAACTTAATAAAAAAAAAAAAAAAAATACATTGGATACTTAGTACCGATAGTTATTTCTTTTTGATCGATTTATCAATTGTAATATATTACTTGGTTTTGCATGCACCAATAGCATTATAAATAGTTTTAAATTACAAGCGTAGATCAGTTTCTACAGCCTAAGCGTTAAACTAAGCAGCAGCTTGATTGATTGGACAATTGTATGCGATTTGACACTCGATGTCATATGAAACAAGTGTTCCAACTCTCCAGGATAGTTCTTCTGTCAGCTTTTATTGGACTCATTGTATAACATATTATATATACCAGGTGCCATTTATTTATATCAAGTATGCGTGCAAAATTGTGTTGTTTACTGACGAGCTACATATGTAACATTGTGTTAATGAATGAATATGAAACACGTTCATGTCTTGAGATTTGTTTTTTATTTATTAATTAAGTTAAACAAAAATAATAGTACAACGTCATATACAACTACACTGCAACTGAAAGGGAGGGAATCAGAACGGCAAGGAGAAAACACCCCTGTATTTTGCTAGTGGGCTATATAAGGTTTTACATTTGAGTAAATAAAAACGAAACAAACTATAACCACTTTATATATGTATTGAAAAGCTTTTACAAAGGCATGTGCATTTATCAACAACGAAATAGACCCCAATTGCACACTGTAAATACCAACTTGCAACTAAAACATTAAAGTCTTGTCAATTTTAAGCAATTCATAAGTAAGTATCAGTGCCGTGTTCATTTGTTCACACTATCAAATGTGTAATTGAATGCATAGCTTGACTCATGCTGGAAACAAAACGTATGAAAGTCTTTAAACAGGTCCCATATTTAAGACGGGAATAACATAATAATTTGTTTCTCGTTAAGCGTAACGCATTTTTCTTCTGCCATTAGTTCTTATTTTACAGATATTGACAAAGAAAGAAAATACGTTGACATATTTATTTATTAATTGACTCTACTTACTTATTTTTAGATTTTTTAGATTATTCTATGGTTACATCGCAGGCGGAAACTGGCTTGAGAACAATTGGTAAGAACTTCTTTGTACATTTTATTCGTGTGAATTATAATTGTAAAAATAATGGTTTTGCACAAAGATTAATACACTGTTCATGTATCTGATGTTTGTTAATAGTCGTTGCGCTATGTTAAGACACGTTTTCATCGTTTAGTATTATATGTGTATTGTATCACAAAGTATGACTTTTATAAACGAATAGTCTATATCTTAATTAATCAATTAACATATCAATCAATTGGCACATACAATTTTCAATTCATATAAAACCTTTTTATATATAAGGAATATATAAGTGCCGTGTTACTTTGTTCAAACTATCGTATGTGTATTTGAGAGCACAGTCTGATGCTGGCTTTAACAATGAATAAAATCTCATAACAGGTCCTATATTTTAGACGGGAATAACATAATAATTTGTTTCTTGTTAAGCGTAACGCATTTTTCTGCTGACATCAGTTCTTATATTCCAGATATTGACAAAGAAAGAACATA
Organism: Dreissena rostriformis; assembly: GCA_007657795.1. Taxonomy (NCBI): domain Eukaryota; kingdom Metazoa; phylum Mollusca; class Bivalvia; order Myida; family Dreissenidae; genus Dreissena; species Dreissena rostriformis. The sequence continues at coordinate 116,118 of VMBQ01002381.1, forward strand.
TATTGAAATATGTATTCATTAGTTGATCCTGATTACTTATTTTCAGATTTTTTAGATTCTTCTATTGACTCTGCTTTCTAATTTTTAGATGTTTTAGATTATTCTTATGTTAAGCCGCAGGGGGACACTGGCTTGATTACAATTGTTTAGAACTTCTTTGTACATTTTATTCGTTTGAACAATAACTGTTAGAATAAAGAAATAAAGGTTTTGCACAAAGATTAATACACTGTATTTTCAAGTCATATAAAACCTTTCCATACATAATGATTATTTCAGTGCCGTGTTATTTTTTTTACAATATCGTTCGTGTATGTGAATGCATAGCGTGACGCTGGCTGAAAAAAAAAACCGGATAAAAGTTCTATTACAGGTCCCATATTTAAGACGTGAATAACATAATTATTAGTTTCGCGTTAAGCGTTACACATTTTTCTGCTGAGATCAGTTCATATTTTCCAGATATTGACAAAGAAAAAACATACATTGAAATATGTGTTCATTAATTGACTCTGCTTACTTATTTTTAGATTTTTTGGATTCTTCTATGGTTACGCCGCAGGCCGACACTGGCTTGATTACAATTGGTAATAACTCTTTGTACATTATATTCGTGTGAACTATAATTGTAAAAAATAAAGAAATAAAGGTTTTGCACAAAGATTAACACACTGTATATGTATCTGATGTGTTTTAAAAGTGGTTGTACTATGTTAATAGACGTTTTTGTCGTTGAGTAGTTAATGTTAATTGTATCACGAAGTATGACTTTTATAAAAACGAATAGTTTATATCCTAATTAAACAACTACCACATATCAATAAATTGGCATATTCAATTTTCAAGTCATATAAAACCTTGCCTTGCAATGCATAAGGATTATATCAGTGTCCTGTTAATTTATTCAAACTATTGTATGTGTATTTAAAGTGACTGTCAACCACGAATGACGAAAAAAAGAAAAGTTCTAAAATACCGTATTTTTTACAATTATTAGTTTATATTGATTAAAATATCACGACTGGTATATTACATTACTTGAAAAATGTTCGTATTTTCAGTATATTCGTTAATAAAATTTCGCGATGTGAAATCGAAAGTACATCGCGAAAATAGGTAACATAACGATATACACACTATAAATTACGCAAGTAGATTGATCATTTTATGTATAAAATATATACATTTCACCACTCATGCACAATTTGCATTCCTGGGTTTACCACGTGACGATGATGATCAATCTACTTGCGTTATTTATAGTTAACTGGTAGTTACCTGGTAGACATACCCAGTAACATTTATTACCGAATATACTGACAATATGAAAACTGAAAAACTTCTGTTGTGACAGTCCATTTATGTGCACAGCCCGATGCTTGCTTAAACAATGAATAAATGTCCCATAACAGGTCCCATATTTTAGACGGGAGTAACGTTATAATTCGTTTCTCGTTAAGAATAACGCATTTTTCTGCTGCTGACATCAGTTCTTACTTTCCAGATATTGACAAAGAAAGAATATACATTGAAATATGTATTCATTAATTGACTCTGCTTTCTTATTTTTAGATTTGTTAACTCCTTCTAATGTTACGCCGCAGGCCGACACTGGCTTGATTACAGTTGGTAAGAACTATTTGTACATTATATTCGTGTGAACTATAATTGTAAAAAATAAAGAAATAAAGGTTTTGCACAAAGATTAACACACTGTATATGTATCTGATGTTTTTTAATAGTGGTTGTACTATGTTAATAGACGTTTTTATCGTTAAGTATTTAATGTTAATTGTATCACGAAGTATGACTTTTATAAAAACGAATAGTTTATATCCTAATTAAACAACTAACACATATCAATAAATTGGCATATACAATTTTCAAGTCATATAAAACCTTTCCTTGCAATGCATAAGGATTATANAAACTGGATGTCCAGAATTTCGCGCCAAATGAACTGGAGGTGAAATTGGCGGGGGATCACCTCACGGTGCGCGGGAAACACGAGCATAAAGCAGACGAACATGGCTTCGTGCCCGGCGAGTTCCACCGACAATTCACGGTCCCAGCTGTAAGTTGATGTTTGATATCACGAATCATCTCTTTCTTTCTTTTTGTTTTCGGTTTTGCCATAATTAGTTCTGTACAAAGGGTTTTAACAAAAAAGTAGAAATTCTGCTATTATTGTTTAACTCGTATGATTTATAAAGATATGTCAATTACATTTAGTACTTATTTTAATTTGTATGTTCTGTGTTTGGTACCAACTGAGTTGAGTAATCATGAAGCTTGACATGGTGTCGGTCTAGCGAATACGAGGCCCCGGAATCGATCACCCGGTCAGTGAGCGTTCTCAAAGTCTTCTCAAAAGACACCAAGTACTGGTCCTTCTAAGACAAACGATTCGATATTTATTATACAGTGTTAAGGCTTTTGATAAAATAGTGCTGAAATAAATAGGTTTAAACTAAATAACAATAAATGCGCTCTTAATATGAACACTTAAAAAACATGAGGCACACACATGTTTTCAGGACGTCGACGCAGACTCGTTCCAATCGTCGGTGTCGGCAGACGGGATCCTGACAGTCCGAGCCACCGTGAAGAACGCCGGAGAACCGCAGGCGAAAACCATCGAGATCAAAACGAAAACCAAGAAAGCAGACGACAAGACCGGAGGTATTTATTGATTGAGTGCCTCATAAGACTATGTTTCGTTGCGTTGAGACATTGTAATGCATTACAATTTGGGTCCATGCTTGTCTAAGCGTAAGTGAAGTTCAGCGCAATGTTGTTTCAAATGTGTAAGACCACTGCAGTTAGACTTAAATACCAGCACACAGAGCGCCGACTAGTTTTGTGTTTTCGGAAAACAATTATATCCGCTTTGATAAATATTTTCTTCTACTTTCGATTTCAAACGTGTTGTTACGCACACGAAATAAACTAGTTGGATTATGCGCATTGAGTAAGTTATTGTTTTAATTAAGATGTTTATTGTTTTAAGTCGGATAAGTTCCTAATTATGTTTATGTTTTAGTACGAGCGCATTATTTCATCTGCAAATTCAAACAGAATGAGTATTTAGTGTTTATGACACCCTCTTCGTCTTAACTCTAATTAACAAAATACTGTTAAGTAAACTTTAATAAATAATGAGTCGCATTTAAGCAACACTGAGAAATAATATGGTTTACGAAATCATTAAAGGTGCTTACTTTCAACACCTTGAGGATTCGGATGAAAAACGAAAAACATAGAATGAATAGAATAACCATCAAGCCTTTTGCTCTGACTAGACGTGTTTATTTTAAGGCAACCAACCAAGGGCAGAAAACAAAGCGAATCGCTGTTCGCATACAATAATATACAAAATTATAAACATATATGTATAATATCCAATCCAAAATGTTTAATTCAAAAAGGCATATAAGCTTTCCAACAATATTCCCTTTACACGCTACATATTGATAGTTAAATCGATCTCAATTTTAGTGAAAAGCAAAACATTTAATACAATTTATACGTATCAACTTGACATTGAATCAATCAACCTACTTAATATTAAGGACCACAATGGAAATAAGGGATATTGCTCTTTTTTGTGTAATCCTTGGCGTTAGTTTGCATGCCATAACGCATTCAATGCATGTACTTTTCAATTATGATTGTTTTTTACTTCATATTGTTTTATGTACATGTTGTTTTAATGCATTGTGTGTATGTATGCTTTCTCCGAAATAAATCTATCTATCTATCTATCTATGAGATCACTTACATTGTCCTGCCCGGAAGACACTACACTTGCGGTCTCATCTTTAAGTATTTACTGGTTTCCCGTTGCACACGAACTTCGTTGTTAAGTATTTAACATATATTTGCTTCATATGGCTTTGTGCTTTGTTGATGAACGCACGTTTGTGAAAATACCAGACTGCAAATAAAACATTGCGTGCGACAGTATTGAAGATTGTGCAGGACTTGCTATTTTATAACAAGCCAGGTGCCAGTCAACCTAGCTAGCTTAGTAGCCTTATGATAGTTTGGGCGAATTTTTAACAATCGCTGCAATTTTCAGTGTAAGATATATATTTTGTTAGGTATTCACGTTTGATGTGGGTTTTAGTATGTGTTTTTGTGCGTGCTTGCTTGTGTGCGTGCGTGCTTGTGTGCGTGCTTGCGTGCGTGTGTGTAATGCGAAGTTCATTTACAGGTCAATCTGCGTCATTTGAAAGCATTTATGTGTGGTGACCTAACTGTTAGCGTGAATAGTGACAAGATTTTATATATGCATTTGTATAAACAATACAACAATAGGCATGGTACAATTGAAACAATGTTTATCAATTTCAAAATTGCTAACATAGAGCTCAATATTATTATGCGGAAATGCTCAATTTCCAACTCATTATCACCATTAGAAGTTGTTATTGTGTATCTTTAAGGAAGATCTGCTCTTTGATTAATATGTTCTTCTACTTTCTGTGAGTAAGTTAGTGCTTCATTAAAGCTGTTTATTGTCTTAGGTCGTATACGTTTATAATTATATTTATGATTTTACACAAGCGCATTATATCACGTTAAAATTCAAATAAAATGAGTATTTATTAATTAGAGAAACCTTATTAGCCTTAACTCTAATTCGGAAAATAATGTTAATCAGACTTAACAAAACGAGCAAAATTTAATAAATAGAATAACAATTAAACCTTTCGCTCTGACCAGACGTGTGTGTTCATTTTGAGGCAAATAATCAAGGGCGTTAAACAAAGCAAAACGCTGTTCGTATACACCAACAATTGAATATCCAATTTTTTTAATTTAAATAGACATATAAGTTTTCAATAATATTGCCCTTACACTCAACACATATATATACCGATAAATTATCATTTACTCATTACCAATATTCAGGATTATAAATGTGTTAAATTAATTATAGTACATTTATTTTCGCCTAATTAATGAGATATGATCGTATTGCATCGCTTGGTTTCCGACCGTCCATTAATAACCTCCTTAATAAGTTACTTATTAAGGTAGGAAATATGTGTCTGAAAGAATGCCGATCTCTTCCCTCCTATACTAGTATATGACAAAGACTTGTCACGACATGACACATTTATAAACATAACGACATGAGCAGTTTTCATAGCACTTAAATAAATGCAGTACAATTAAATTGAATTTGAGTGCTAGTCGCTTTAAAGTTTCCATTGGAAACCACGTCACAATTCCCGGTCTTATTCGAACTGATGGATCCAATCTTGTTTGGTCAAGACAAAATCAACTGTTCTCTGCTATACGGTGTAAAGCGGAAAACAAAATGTCTTATTTTTCACAAAAAAGCCCGTTTTCACTGTCGAGACCTGTTTATAAAAGTGACAAAGTAAGTGTTGCATTCTAAATCAAATCACAAAAGATTTGCCTTTTCCTATAAAAAATAAGAATTTTGTAATGAAAAAACATATTTTGCCTTATCATCCATATCGTTTTACGTGCCTATTTGAAACCCCTTTGCAATGTGTTGCTGTTTTGACGTCACAATCGTGTAACCTGCGAGTCCCTTACTTTGCATTTTGTTGAAACTGTTGACAATGCAGAAATTATTAAGATTTCGTACAACTTATCTTTATTTTCTATAAATTAAGTACATATTCTTCCCTTGCATCTGAAACAGACTCAAAACAAAAATCATTTGACTCTGTCTTTAAACCTGCATCTATCACATATGTGTCTTACATTATATATTAGCCTGTCTCAGAATATCCTTTAGCTTTAAAAGCCATATCTCTTCTCTATAAACAAAATGGAGTCGTTGGTAAGATCATTATGGCATCAATTCAATGCAACCACTTAATAGAGTAATCACGTGAACAGATTACAATATATATTTCTTTGTCATTTAAACATATGTCAAAAACAAGGCAGCCGACATACTGCAGTTGCTGGTTTGGAAACAAAATCTAAAGACGCTGAACACTTCAAACTGTTTGAAATAAGTATAGTTTTCCTCTTTGTTTGTTGTTGTAGCTCTTGAATGAAGAACACATCCTGCCATTCTAATTGCTGCACTCTCTCCCGGTCACATCCGTATTTTGTTCGTCACCAGGACCTGTCAAATCGATGAATAATAAATCAATAAATTATCCGATTAATCACCAGTGCTTTAAAAGCGTATTTTAAACATATCATAAGATAAAAAATTGGATCTGGACTAAAGACTCGGTTATTTCCTTTACCGGAACATACTACTCCGTGTTTCGGTCAAATTGTGTAAGCCAACATGTAGAAGAATTCCACATAGAAACAATTAATGCTGCTTCAACTTATTCGTGTTTTTATACATAAAACAACTAGAGTTATTGATAGAATTAACCAGTTCAGTTCATTTGACCAACACATACTTAATTCGTCTATTTCACAAGCACATGATACCAAAAGAACATGAGTATTTAAACCTTCCCAATTGTTTTACAAGCTCATGCAAACTCATATACCGTTAGCTTTATTTTTCTTTTATTCATTCAACACACCGAAACAACGCTAAGAAATATGCCAGTCATCACAATCTCCACACATACTGAATACATTGGCATCTGTATTCAATTGCAAAGGTCACCATTCTGTATTCTCTTTATCTTTTCTTGTATAATGTAGATTTAATTTGAAGTTCAAAGACATTCTTTTTTTCCAGTGACAACCTTTATGCACGCAAAACACAGCCCTTGTTTCATCGATGTGGACGTCTCTGTAGCTTCCAGTACCTATCCGACCATTGGCTGCTGACCTGCCCGCACTTCGAGTATATGGCGCGATTCTACATAAGACATGTTTGGCTTCTCTCCGACGTCAATGTTGTAGCTATTCGCACTTCTGATTTGATGATTATTTTCTCATCATCTTCCATTGATCGGAAGCCCGATACTCGTTCACGAATCGCCAGCCTAACTCAATGAAGTCCGCCAACATAATCATTATCTGCCTGCTCGCCAGCATTTCCGTTGCTCCATGACAAGCACATTTCATAAGCCATTAATATTGTCAACTTGTTAGGTCTGCCAAATGTATGTAGATGCATTTTTGTTTGAGCAACCTTTCCATAATTATAAAATTATACATGTATACATGATATCGATTGAATCAGTCTTCTTCTTCTTCTTCCGGTAAAGGTAAGGAGTCTTGATAGACTGTACGGTTGACCTAACTGAGGGATGAGACAGCCACTGGGTCTCTAACAATTTAAATCTTAAAGACTATATGATCATTAAAACTATGTACAGGCCTTGGCTGATTACGCTGCCCTAAAGGGTGAGGCTCTGAGCTGGGCCAGAGCAGTCTTAAACCATTCTAGGCAGGTGGAGTCAGTGACAAGGATCGGCAGATGGGGTTCCACTGGCTTATCGTTCTGGAATATAACGAGTTATTGTAGAAGTAGATTGTGAGGTTGCCTGCTGCAATCTTGATTTTCCTCTAGTTCTCGTGTCGCTCCGTGATAGGATAGGACCGGGATCTACATCTACAAGGTGATGTTGTATCTTGTAAAGGAGGGTCATACGAAGGTCCTGTCTTATCTCCTGTAGTGGTCGCCATCCAAGATCCTTAAGCACAGCCTGGTGATCTGTCCCAGTGGTTGTTGTGAACACACCTAGCACCTCTTCTCTGGACTTGTTCCAGCTGCTTGATGTATCTGGCCTGGTAAGGGTCCCATGCAGCTGCTGCATAGTTGAGGGTTGGTGCAACAAGGGAGTGGTAACTTCGTTCTCGAGCTTTCTTGGTGCAGTTGTACAGGTTCCTCCTCCGGAATCCGAGTGTCTTTGAGGCCTCGGCTGCAGTGTTGTCGAAATGCTGTTTCCATGAGAGGTCTTCAGTAAGTGTCACTCACAGGTACTTAGCACTGTCAATGTCCTCAAGAATGTGTCCTTAACGGTTGTACGAGTGTTTTCTGCGGAACCTTTTGATGGTACACACATGTTGGAACTGGCATTTCTCGAGATTAAAGTGCATCAGTCATCTTGTCTCCCACTCTCCAAGGGCATCCAGGTCCCTCTGTAACTCATCTGAATCAGCCTCTGTCCTGATTTCTTAGTAGAGGAGTCCATCATCTCCAAAAAGGCGTGATTCTGATGTTGTTACTTCTGGCATGTCATTGATGAATGCAAGGAACAATAGGGGTCCGAGAACTGTACCCTGAGGGACGTCTGCTTCGGAGGACGTGGTAACGTCCAGGAGAACCTGCTGCTTCCTGTAGCTGAGAAAGGCCCTGATCCAGCGAAGAGCGCTGTTCCTCACTCCATAGAAATGAAGGGTGTGTAGTAGTCGCTCGTGGCGCACCTTGTCGAATGCTTTCGAAAAGTTCAGTAGGATTACATTTACTTGGTGTTTTCCAATTCGAAGCTTGCTGGTTATTCAATGGAGTGTGGTGATCAGCTGGGTTTCGCCTGACCGTTGCTTTCTGAAGCCATGCTGGTTGTCGCAGTGGATGCTATTGTTCTGGAAGTAGTTCATGATGCTACTGTGTACAATATGCTCAAGGATCTTGCAGGTCACAAATGTTAGGGAGACTGGCCAATAGTTGCTGGCTTGATGTTTATAACCTTTCTTAAAGATAGGGATGACGTTGGCTTTCCTCCATTCTTCAGGTACTGTGCCAGTGTTGTGTGATTTCATGAAGATTTTTGTTATTACTGGTGCGAGTTCTTCTGCAGCTGTTTTGAGAATGAATATCGGGACGGTGTCAGGTACAGCTGCTTTATATGGGTTTAAATTCTTCGGTAGTTTGATAACGCCTGGGATGGTTACTACAATGTTGTTCATCGTGGGATGTGGGCTTGTGCCTTTTTCTGGTAGGTGATCAGTATTCTCTCTGGTGTAGGCCGACTGAAACCACTATTTGGTTTTATACCATATATATAAAGTTGTTACACTCAATGTAATTTTGGAAATGTTAAAACTCTCAGCTCCAAGCATTTGTGGACTATTAATTGAACAATGCTTTGAAAGTCCACAATTTCCGTCATTTAAGAAATTCAAACGTATCGAAATATTTATTTTAATTTTGTTTACACCTAATAGTACCCACGCTTTTGAATTTCGAAATTTCATTCCAGTCAATCAATTATTTTCTGAATGCATCTTTAACAACCCTCCAATCTATTCAAGCAAATCTTTTTTCTGTCCTCATTTTTTGACGATGCTGCTTTAGCAGCTCGTGTAAGTTATCATACCATGAAAAAATTCTTTACAATGGCGACCTAGCTAAAAGACCGAGCCAGTCCGATTGAGTTAGCTAACTTTTCTCAATCGGCATACCTCGCTGATAATCATTGATAAATTTGAAGGCAGCTTGGTTCCCGTCCGCTTTCAAATTTATCGTGTTGTTCGGGACCCAATATTTTGTTCGAACCCATTTTTTGTTCCTACCCAATTTTTTTTCGTTCCCAATTTTTTTTCGTACCCAATTTTTTTTTTCGTACCCAATTTTTTTTTCGTACCCAAATTTTAACGTACCCAAACTTTTTTTTTGGCATAATTTTTTCGAACCCAAAATTTTCGTATCCAAACTTTTTTCGTACACACTTATTTTTCATATGGGTACGAAAAAAAATGTGGGTACGAAAATTTTGGGTACAAAAAAAAATGTGGGTACGAAAACAAAATCACATTGGGCTGTTAAAGCCATCTATGTATAGTATAGTTTGTTACAAAACCTTGTTCATCAATAAAAATAAATGAAAACTAGCTTCTTTTAAATCTTCTTCCTTTTTGACCTATTTGACATTGGCCATTAGGGTTTCCTTTCCAAAAGTAGTAGTCTTGGATGAATTATTCCTCAGCCAATTATCTATGACAATGTTTTGAGAAGAAAAACAAAATTGACTATTATTATACTCCCACATTCTGTGTTTGGGGGCTAACACAGGAATATTCTTAGCATGTCACGTCACGTCGCATCCTGCATTGTTAATTATGCTCCTCGAAAAATTATGGGTTACCTTATTGTTGCTGTTTTATCCATTGGTTGTCTGGACCATTACTCCCAAAAGAATTGTAGCTTCAAATATGAGACTTTCAGGTAAATAAAATCATTGAAGGAGAGTGCAGTGTCCAAGAACGTAAACTATTGCACCACAATCATTAAACTATTGACTTGAAACTTAACATACTTAATCGGGGTCGATAAATGACTTAGGGCAAAATCTCTGAATGGCTCCTTTTCATAAGTATGCCTCTTGTTCTTAATAAAGTTTTACAAAGAACTGTGAATTGTCTAAATGTCCATGTACACTGCAGCTATGCCAACTCTTAAATTAAGGATGCGGATAAATGACAAGCAATGACAATTACACAATTGTTGTGATGTAGATAAACTTAAATTGATTCTTTTATATCCATCCACTTCAAAAGCATCGTCACACCAGTACTGTCAGTACTTTGAGTTTGAATTTATTAGCGAGTCGAGGCTTTTAATGATTTAATTTAAATACCAGTCGCCTCGGTATCGCAAGTAAAATTGACCGCAATTATCTAAATATGTCGCAACACTACGGAATACCGTAAGGGCCATTGTGGTTAAACATTAAAATCCAGAGGGCGAGAATGCGAGAACGCGATAGTACGATGGCGACAATGCGATAATACGATGACGACAGTGCGACAATACGATGGCGACAATCCGATAGTACGATGGCGACAATGCGACAACGCGATAGTACGATGACGACAATGCGACAGTGCAAGTCATATCGTACTGTCGCCATTGTATCATCGCATTGTCGCCATCGTACTATCGCATTGTCTCCATCGTATTATCTCACTGTCGTCATCGTATTGTCGCATTGTCGCCATCGTACTATCGCGTTATCGCATCCCGCATTGTCGCCATCGTACTATCGCACTGTCGCCATCGCATTGTCGCACTGTCGTAATCGTATTGTCGCACTGTCGTCATCGTATTATCGCACTATCGAATAGTCGCATTGTCGCCATCGTACAATCGGACATCGCCCTCTGGATTTTAATGTGTAACCACGATGGCACTAACGGTATACCGTACAACACCCAAGCTTACTTGACTGACTAATCAAATCTTGTCAAGATGAGACTTACCATTCTCATCTATACGTTACATGTACATAACGCGGAGAACAAAATATATGCTTTCTTGAAAACGAATATATATTGTTTGGTAAAGTCAATATTCCGCCCTTATCTTTCCAATAAATTTAAATTAATATATTCCAATAAGAATGGAGTAATAGTCTAATTGAGCTATTTTCTCATTTAAATATAACAATCGGATTACATAAACATTTGCATATTTTAGGAGATGTTTCGAAACACACCTCTCAAGGCGGTTCAATAGTACATGACAATAAATTACTTTGTATCCCTCTGTGGTCGAAAGAAGTACCATTTTTAAAAGAGTATCTTTTCTCTTCTGATACAACAGCCAGTAAGTAATCAAATCACGGTCTTTTTGTTGTTATTTCCTGTATTCTATATGTGTTTGCAACATTTTTGTTGCATTTCATTGGGGATTACGTTGCCAGATGAAAGTTTTAGGCGCGTTTTTTTTAAGGATTGGCCTTTAGTCGAAAGCTCTGTAGAGAAACCATGTTTCCTTAGGGTGCCTGCATTTGGGTGAAAGTAATTTTTTTTAATTGACATGACATGCCCTTTTTTTGTATTTTTTTTTTACCACATTTATATTGCGCCCTTTTTATACAGTATGTGCGTTCAGAGGCGCTTCACATTTTCCCCCTGATCACTGGGCCATAAGTCGTCCGTTAACATCTTTGCGCAGTATGCAGCCACGGCACATTTGCTTATTTCAATCACAAGGCTTGCATTATCTGATGTAAAGAAAAGGCAAGACAATTTCCTTTAAAGCTTGTTGTTTAATAACCCTATGGAAAGTGGCGTAAGTGTAAAGTAACCTTCGACGTATGCATCAAGTTTCAACGAACGAAACACAGCTTTTAGTTTTATTTTCCAACGACAATGGTTTGTTATTGTCTTTCTATGAAGAAAATATGCTTATTTATACCAATGCGTAATTTTAACCGTTACAGTGAGTATGCACGATTTTGTCATGTGTTAAATTGTAATATATTGATAACAATATGTTACAATAACACAAAATAGGCAAGAAAAAATATACATTGAAGACGAATTTCATAAAATGCAGCAAAGACAAATAAGCGCCCCTAGCCGATTGCGACGAAGATATTTCGTACATATTTTCCTACAAAAACCGAAGCATTCGCCTTTTTATTAGGATCGGAGTAAGTGTTCGTGTGTCGTAATGAATAGATATCGTTGCAGGAAATTAATCAAAGCGCTGACTGCACAATCTTAGACGCAACACAGTTTTCAAAATTATGTTTTAGCTTTGTATATCGCAAGTTTGAAATGAACACAACCCATTCAAATTTATAAAGAGTGTGTTTTAAAGCACAGGTCGAGATGTGTTTTTTTTTCTTCAAATTATTTATAAAAAAGATAATTTAAGTTTCATTGTGGGAAAACATGGCTTAATGCATTTGCATTTATTATCATTTCACTACCAGAGACTCTCTTTAAACGAAAAACCAAAAAATCAGAAAGTGTCGTCCATGATTTGCTTGTGCGCATTGCACAGGCCAATCAGTGTGCACAGGCTTATCTTATTTGACATGCATTAAGCCACGTTTTCCCTGAAAGCAGCCAATATGTACACATTTTAATGATAAAGTGGCTAATGTCGTCGCACAAGCTGTTAAACACTAGACTGGTCCACGTCATCGCACAAGCTGTTAAACACTAGTGATTACATACACACTCGATAAACCGCTAAATGACTTGAATGTAAACAGCAGGTTTAAAGAGAAGACAATCCGCAAGACACACTGGCTGTCTGCAGTATACATGTACCATTATAAACAGGCAGATGCGGTGGTTATCGTTCCTAGCGTAGTAGAGCATACGCTCCTTGCGTATGGCATGTTCATCATTCGTCGTCTGCATGCTTTTACTGCAGGTAGTGCTGTCGCTCATGCAAAGCATGCGCTTTCAATGGCCAATATCGATTGTCCAATACAGCGACGCTCCGCCTAGCGTAGTTAAGAAGCAGACTGACTTGCGAAACTCGCTCTTCATTAGTTGCATGCTAGCGCGAACAACTAAAAATATCCGTTAATCTAAATTTAGATTCACATCGTACATGCATGATTTACATGCTGGAGAATTCGACAGTACAGACATTTTCGATTTCAGAATTATATATCTGGCTTATTTCGCATTTTTCGACACATGTTCTTATTTACTTTTATTTTAATTTATATTGAAATATATGTATAAGTTTTTTACACATTTTATATAAATTCATGAATATTTGACAAAATAATACATACTCACATTGAGTATGCACGATTTTGTGTTAAATTGTAAAATATTGATATAAATATGTAACAATAACAAAAAAAGGCAAGAAAAATTATACATTGAAGACGAATTTCATAAAATGCAGCAAAGACAAATTAGCGTCCCGAGCCGATTGTGACGAAGATATTTCGTACATATTTTCCTACAATAACCGAAGCATTCGTATTTCTATTAGGATCGGAGTTAGTGTTCGTGTGTCGTAATGAATAGATATCGTTGCAGGAAATTAAAAAGATCCGTAAATTTAAATTTAGATTCATATCGTACATGTATGATTTACATGCTGGCGAATTCGACTTTACAGACATTTTCGACTTCAGAAATATCTGGCTTATTTCGCTCTTTTCGACACATGTTCTTCTTAACTTTTATTTTAATTTAATATATTGAAATATATGTATAATAAGTTTTTTACACATTTTATATAAATTCATAAATATTTGACAAAATCGTGCATACTCACTTTAAGATGTCCATATATTTGCATGTACACAGCCAAATTCTGGAGTGAAATGAGCAAATATTAAAAATAAAGTAAAAACGATATATCGGGAGGTTATATTTCAAATGTCATAATTTGTAAAGGATATATTTTTAAAAGGCTGCTCAGAGGGATCTAGGTATTCAAATTAATAGTTCGGCTTCACAATCAATTACAGGCAGTGACAGTAAGCGTCACGGCAGGTTTTATATAAGCTAACACATATGACTCTGTTTATCCAATATGTGCTTAAGCTAAACAATAGCTACTCTATCGATTGTGAAAATGAAGGATTTCGTTGGAAAAAAAAAATCCTTAAAACTTCGAAATTATCTACCGTATATGGACATTTTAACGGTTATAATTATACATTCTAAATATTAATCATGCGATTGTTAGATTGGAAATTCCGAATGTTTTCATTGGAAAATAACCATTCAGATGTGTCTCGTTCGTCGAACCCGACGCCAACGTCGAACCGCTTGACGAGTGTGTGAAAGAAAGTTTAAACGTCGCAAACAATGTGTCGTGTTTTTGCTTTCTTTTTCTTAGGTAGAGCAATAGACGCGTTCAAGCTCAACAAATCAATGCTGTGTAACAAATGGAACAAACATCTGTAAAAGAGGAAGACGCATTTACAGAGTACGGAACTTTGCTGCAAAATAAAGTTCGAAACTTGACAGCGATATTTGAGGATGAATTGGCGCAATGGGTCGAAAAAGCAAATGTGGGTATAACAAAGCACTTTTTTCGTATTTACTTATATTTATCAATTTAAAGACACAATTTGTGCAATTGTGGAGGGATTAAAAAAGCATGTTCCTTTGATATAGACCCTTAACTACCTGATCTTATCTCAAAACCGATCGTTTTCATCATGTCATTGTCCATGCACTTCGGCCAAAGCGTTCAATATATTACGTGGGAACGAATGTCATGTAACACGACCCTTCATATGTTGAACTCAAATGTAATAGGCATCTTTGTTTCCTCCCAAATTACCATCATATCAATTTACATGGTTGTATGTCAAAGCGTTGTGCAGACCGACCGACCTACCATCCGACCGACAGACGGACAGTTGCAAAGCAATATATGTCTACCTCTTTCTAAGCGATTAAAACGATTACAGTCATTATTGTGGTTTGATTTTGAGACTGATAACAATTTGTTATTCCACCAGTAAATTTACCTCTGTTTGCATTATAATTAAGCCAATATTAACCCGGCACTGACCTTAATGCTTGAATATTTTAAAATACTGTCACGATGCATATATTTGTTTCCATACTGGAAGTTATTTAAGTTATTGAAAAGTTCCTCATTAAGTATATTGTTATTGCCTCGTTAAACTAGTGCAAAAAGTGCACGAACAAATCTTAATCTATCCAAACGTATAATTTATAAGAATTGAATTCACGAGTGTCAGGTTAATGTAATTGACGTCTAGTAACATCAAAATATTCCAATTCCTATTATATGTATTTTTCTCAAGTAAAAAATTCTTTTGTTTCACAGTTGAAAAACTATGGCCAAATGTATTATATTATGTAATGCTGACATGTTGCAGTTATCAAGCAAGCATCAACTAAGATGTTTACATGAACAGATCAGCGCATTAGACAACACACTACAGGAAAATGAAACCAACAACAAAAAGAAAATTGAGCGAATCATGCAAACAAATGTCTCTATTAAACAATCAGAAGAAGATATAAGACGGGAGTACGATTGTATCCTCACTAAACTGTCGAAAGAAAAGATAGAAAACGAAGAACTAAGGTTAAAAGTGCAGCTTTTTGATATGAATCAAGATGCACTTCGTTTGAATCTACAGACTAAAGAAAAGGAGCTTGAATCAAAGTCAAGCCAATGTGAAGTGCTTAGTAAAAAACTGTCAAAGTTCATGGCAAGGTATTTCAATACAATAATGTAAATTTCGCCGTGCACAACAATATTACCGAGTGTATCGAAATGTACCATTAAGAGTTAATAGTGCTTATCGAGATCTGAAATGATAGCGTTTTGAAATTATGTAGATACATATTTGCAAATTTTGAATAATTATTAATTCGATTGAATTGCATATTTCAAAGTAATCTATAAATAATTCAACATGTACAGGTTGGAGAAACTGATGAACGAAAGGGACAATGAGAAGAGTTCCAACATAGCAGATACAAGCGAGCCCAATGCTCCGACGAAATTTGTGGAAATCAGTTCGGTAAGCGTATTGCATGTCTGTGTTTAGTATAGCGATGATTTCAATGCATCTTGATTATACTATGTACATGAATCATATCTCGAACGAATTTGAGAACGGGTTATGAGTGATAAAATATAATTAAAAGGTCCACTTATACAAATGAATTCAGATAAAATGATGAAATAAAAAAAAATATATTATGTTTCAAGCCACATAAAGAACAGGGAAAAGATCACGTTTTCATATTATGAAACAAATATTTAGTTCAATTAACTCCTGTGTAAAACTTGGAATACACACAATACAGACGATGACATCAATAAAACATGTGAACAAATTTAAATTGGTAAATTACGATTACTTTTTTTAATGTTCGCTTTCGCTAATTAAGCAATTGCGACGAATTTTGGACTACATATTAACGAGTAGTCAACGAAATTCAATGTTCGTGAATGCTGTGGATCCGGAATATTTATTTTCAATGAACGTATAAACACAGATTATATCTTGTGCTTGATAAAAAAAGCTATTCGTTCGGAAACAAAACATTTATTACAACTACATTTAAACGTTGATGACCGATTAAGTATACACACAGGATCGGATAATAATAAACTAATTAATGTTTTTAAGTTTCATTTTCCTATTTATTTAGAGGAAAACTTATATAATGGGTATTATACATTTCTTATCTTAATTTACAATAATATTCAATTAGTATTACGAGATTACAATTTATATACATTTTATACTTAAAAACAAAAACATAAATCAGACTAAAAATGGAGGTGCGCATGTTCACGTGATAGTTTATTTGCATGAACGGTTGTATCCCACTAACAGCCCAACTTGTTTAAGTTTCGCGCAACAGACGTTTAACAAAAGCTGTCACAATACCGTGCTCAACTTTTCTTTGGCTTTGATAGTGTGATGTAGATTTTATGTCAGTCACCTGATAAAATAAATGTGAAGACATTTGATAGTTAATACCTGCAATTGTTACATGGTTAGTTAAATACCACAATATCATATTTTCATCGTTTTACCTAATATTTATTTTAATTTATTTTAATTAAAATAACTGTGCAATCCCAAGCTAGGTCTGAATTTAAGCTACTTAAAGTCACACATATTTCAAAACCTCCATGTCAACTCCAGTTAGTTACATTCACCTTGACCTGACTGGCCCCAAATGCAATCCCAAGATAAGTCTCCATGTATGCTAGTAACACCAACTTTCAGCTCTATACTTAAAAGAAAAGTCAAGTTATTTAGTGGACACGTTTTTTCCGCTTTTAGTAACAACTTGGCATTACTGATCCAAAATGCAATCCCAGGCTAGGTCTGCATGTACGCTACTTTCACACAACCTTACAGCAAAATACCTCCATCCACAAGTTTTGAAATGAATTCCATTTCACTTAAGTTAAACTTACTTTGATATTAAAGGAGGGCTATATGGGAGCAATCTGAATCCTGTGACAACAGAAAAGTACTTAAGCTAGGTTGATGAAACTCGATATGTGGATACAGGGCCATATTGTTAATATGCACTTTATTTCAACATTTCTCAGACCAACATTGTGGTTGCTCTGGTTACATAAATAACTTATAAGTAAAATATGTATCTTAACATAAATGAAAATACTTAAGTTAAGTTAAAGAAACTTATGAAGATCCTGTTCTTTCTCCGACAACAAAATATGAAGTGTTGTTTTGTCTGTGACAAAGCTCTTGTTTATATTCCATCTGTCTGTGCTGAAAAGGGCCATAACTCCGGTTATTTTGGAACTAAACACGTTCCAAAATATGGAAGTGCGCACAGTTACATACTCGTAAATATGTTTGCTTTTGCGCCTGTAACAGCATATAGCCGACAATTTCATTAAGTTATCATGTCGAAAGGTAATCGTATATCAAAAGATAATACCAACACAACAGTGTACATCCTGTTAATTTAACTATGTATAACCATTCAATTAACATTCCATCCATAATGCGTTTTATCCGTATTTTGCTACACAATTAATAACATATTTAGTAGAGCAAACTTTTTTTCTGACGATAACTGTAAAATCGTCTATATTCGTCGGCATGAATTTTCGTGGTTTAAAAAAATACTTTTCCATGGTCACGTAAATTCGGTGATTTCTGATTTTGGATTTTTAAAAATGAGGGTTTTGCGTTGGTCATTTTTTGATGCATTTGTGTTAAATTCGTTGATCGGTCAACCCACGAATCAACCATAATTAATTTCCCACGAATTATAATGATTTTACAGTATTAAGCAAATGCGCAACACAAAGACGAAACCAAGTTTTAGGCCCAGACTTCACTCACACATGTACCTCCAGTGGCAATATGACAATGTTTTAATGCGTTTTCCGCATTTCTTGTTTTCTTTTCTTAACGCATACAGGAACACCAGAATACAATAGAAAGATTACATTTTTTTCCACGTATAACTAATTGCGTTACTAATACTTGGTTGCCGTTATCAAGATACACACACACACACACACATATATATATATATGCGAAATGACTGAAAATGGTGACGATATTTATCCAATTTGAGCATTAATACCTTATAATAAAAACAAGGTAGTA
>VMBQ01002382.1:13890-32814 GCA_007657795.1 Dreissena rostriformis
TACAATGAATTAGCTAGGACGACAAATAATGCATATTCCACTTTAACCCTTTGAGCGCTGGAACCGGATTTTGAAGGCCTTTGCAAACAGTTTGGATCCAGATGAGACGCCACAGAACGTGGCGTCTCATCAGGATCCAAACTGTTTGCTATTCTGATAGTATTCTTTGAAAAAAAATCGAAGAAAATACTTATTTAGACATTCAGCAGACGACATTTTAGCAGATCACAAATTTCCCAGCATGCAAAGGGTTAATGCCTCCCATTCTGTAGGGGCATAAACATATTTCAATCAACATAAAATTTGTTTGTTAAAATACTTTTGTCTTAATGTTTAAGTCTTTTTCAAGATAATATCATAAATATTTGCATAAAGGACATGACGTTGTATAAGATGCACATAGACATACTTACTGCCTCTAAGGAAGTTTATGACCAGGGGACCTTTAATGATATTACACTCTCTGAGCTGCTGTACTGCGGTGATCGTGTCTATGTAGCGGCCATTTTCACACACTGAAATACAGACACACACATTTACACATAAGACCATACCAACCGTCAATTTACAGTTAACCCTTTACCACTCATATACATACTTTGACGCGTTTGCAGTCTCTTAGAGAATCAAATTAAATTTAAGACCTTTCTTACTAGATTCAAGTTTTAAAGGTTTCATTTCCAACCCTAAGGTACTGATGAGCAGCAAACAGCATCAAACCTGAACAGATTGCGAGTTACTTGAAGGCTGTTCTGGTTTTATGCTCGTAACATACAGCCATTATCACTTTGCTTCTGAGCAGAAAAGGGTTAACATTGTGTTAAGTTTGGTATTGTTTTCATGTTTCATATTGGTCCATAGCCTACTTGTGTCACATTACACAAACATCCTGAGCCAATAAGCTTATTGCTGCATACTTCCACATCCTGAGCAAATTAGCATATTTCTGCATACTTAAACCTTGTGGATGTACCCGAAAATATTCAACAGCAAATTAAATTGAATACACATCAAATGTTAATTAGAAAAATGAAAGAAAGCCTGGATACCAAATTGACAATTTTTAAAATAAAATTATATGATAATGAATTTAATGGCTATTCAAACTTTCCTGTTTCAAACTATTTTTGATGGTCCCATAAACTTTAAAATAGAGCTGTTCTACAGTGTATTATTTAAATGGGATTATCTTACAACATGGCAACTATTTTGACTAACCAAGTCTAATAATTCAGCTTATTTGTTTATTATTATAAGTCCTTATTCAACTTTTTCTAAAAAAAAAGTAAAGTATGATGTATTATTTAATGAAGCATCATTTTCATAGTAAAGTACTAATTACACCCACACAAAAGTTTCTGGGAAAATGTAAATAAGCACGTGAAATGCATATCCATCATATGTGTCGCGTTCTGAGAAAACTGGGCAAAATGCTTGTGCGTAAATTGTCATCCCAGATTAACCTGTGCAGTCTGCACAGGCTTATCAGGGACGACAATTTCCGCTTTTATGGAATTTTTCGTTTGAATGATGTCTTTTCTTGGCGAAAATCCAGTTAAGGTGGAAAGTGTCCTCCCGGATTAGCCTGTGCCGACTGCACAGGCTAATCTGGGATGAAACTTTACGCACAAGCATTTTGCCCAGTTTTCTCAGAACACACCACGTATTCTATCCATCAAACTGGTGTGAACTCATGTGTATGAAGATTTGAATGTGCCGGTATTATTCAGTGCTTATTGTCTTTATAATGTACTAACTGAACAGCTTAAAAGCCTGAGCACATGATAAAAAAATATGCAAAATAAGTGGAAAACAACATCAATATTATGTAAAGCATGATTCAGACATTGTGTTTTTGTATTGTACGTGGCCATAGGCATTGTAAATGCCAATACACCTTAAGTAAAGCCGTTATAGCGCATTATACACTTAAATGGACTAGTTCACAGTTTATTAAAATGAGAAATTTTCAACTTTTTGTCCCTGACAGGTGCAGTATCACTATCACTAGTGTAAGGTCAACTAATGCAGGAGTCACAGTTTAACTT
Organism: Dreissena rostriformis; assembly: GCA_007657795.1. Classification (NCBI taxonomy): domain Eukaryota; kingdom Metazoa; phylum Mollusca; class Bivalvia; order Myida; family Dreissenidae; genus Dreissena; species Dreissena rostriformis. The sequence continues at coordinate 15,939 of VMBQ01002382.1, forward strand.
CCTACTCCCTCTCACATTTCAAACAAGCCATATACAACACACATCTCAAGTTTCAACATTTATATCCTGTTTGCCTTCGTATGCAACCAAACCCTATGTAGAATGCTTCACAGCTTCAGAGTCGCACTGCTATTCTTCATGAGGTTTCTGACTACTACCCTATCTTTCCAGTAATAACAATGACCTGTAAGGCTTGATGAAAATTTTGGGCAGAGTTTTTCATCATGGTCCTCAATATTTACAAGATGATCTTAACATTTACATGAAAGTGGGCAATGATGGCCTTTGAGCACTCACCAAGGATCAAGGTCACAAAAGACTTAAGCGTGTGACCTAACTTTTTCTTAATAGTGACAAGACAAACATTCTGACCAAGTTTTATCAAAATTGGATGACAAATGTAGCCTCTTGAGTGTTAACAATTTAAGGACACACTTAACCCGACAATAAACATAAAGTGACCAAAATAGGACTAAAAATTGATAACCGTAAATACGCGAATATAATACGCCCTCGTGTTTAATACGCACCCCCTAGTTTGGTCCAAATTTATCGGTAAAAATTGAAAATCCAAGTAAAATACGCACTAAAAAATTAGTGTCCGAATCGGCCATGAAGCTGTCATTTCCCAAAAAATATGTTCACACATGTTAATCCATGAAATGTTTAATCGCCTTTCGTGTTTTAATTCAGATAGAAGATTCCTGTTTAAAGTGATCGCTGTCATTTGTTCTCTCACATGTTAAATGTCTTTATATATTTTCTCCATTAAGTTTATTTGAACGTATTATTTTAAACAATAACGACATTTAGAGCAATACCGGTAATTATTGACCATATCGGCAAGCTGTTGCATTCACACATTTGTATTTCTTTTGTCAAAACATCGCAGTCTTACACTGCTGATCATGTNGCATATTGGTTTCTATGGTGATGCTTAAGCATATGTCAGTTTAGTGTATAAGGTTTATTTTACTTCAAAAGCCAGCCTAAAAAAACACCCAATCTCTACCTTAACATAACCCTAAAAACAAATGATTATTTTTTACTTAATCAGAAAACTTGGTTCCTTCATTTATTTATGATACAAGTGCTTAACAATTCATTTTAACAATTATCCAAGATTTGTCCAAATATAAGAACAACCACCTGTATGTAATCAGTGTTTACTTCAAACAATGATCGATTGTTGCCTGCCTTTAAATGTTATGCAAGTATAGAGTAATTGGACACAAATTGTCATCTCACCCTTGAAAATGTATGTATGGATTGCTCAGATTTACATGACACTTATGTAAGTGCACCCCTCCAAACAGACGTGTAATCAACAGAATCAAAATATTTGAGAACATGAAACTCAAGATTATTTAATGCAGAGGAAAGTTAATAAGCCACGCTATGGGAAAACAGGGCTTAACAAATGTGCGTTAAGTATTGTACCAGATTTGCCTTTATGCTGTTATGGAATTTTTTGTTAAAATAAATTCTCTTCTAAACAAAAATCCAGTCTATGCTGAACGTGTTGTCCCTGATAAGCATGTTCAGACTGCACAGGCTTATCTATAACTCTTTCAGTGCTGGAACCGAGTTTTGAAGGCCTTTGCAAACAGTTTGGATCCAGATGAGACGCCACAGAACGTGGCGTCTCATCAGGATCCAAACTGTTTGCTATTCTGATAGTGTCTTAGAAAAAAAATCGAAGAAAATGCTAATTTTAGAAATTCAGCAGACGACATTTTAGCAGATGACAAATTTCCCAGCATGCAAAGGGATAATGATACTTTATGCATATGCATTAAGCCCGCTTTTCCCTAAGACCGGCTCAAAGATATAACCTACACAGGGAATATTTTAGTACAAGGGGCAGATAATCAACAAACTACAGGTATATGCAAAACACTTAACTGACAAGGACTTCAATTTGATGTAATTTAAGTATATTATCACTTACTTTCAAAGTCTCAGAAAAGTTCTTGGTAAGAGGTAGACAAAATGCATGTTCAAATAAGTTGACTGAATATTAGTAAACTTACATAACACTGACTTTAAGTCTGGCAAATTATTGAGTTACACAAAAATAGTTACATCAAAGTATGACCTAAAATGTAGTTGAGGCAAACATAGCATCACCTTCAAGTGAAAAACGTAAATGAGCCTCGCTCTGTGAAAAGTGGGTTTAATGCATGTGCGTAAAGTGGCATCCCAGATTAGCCTGTGCAGTCCGCAAAGGCTAATCAGGGATGACACTTTCCGCGTTTATGATATTTTTTGTCTTTAAAGAAAGACTGCACAGGCTGATCTGNGGTCATGGCGGCCATCTTGGTTATGTGATCAAATTTTTTTTAACAATTCTTTTGTCCCATGACCTAGGGATGCTCAACATGAAATTTAGTTGAAATTGGCTCAATGGTTTAGTAGAAGAAGATGTTTACAAATTGTTTACAGACGGACGGACGGACGGACGGACGCCGGACGCTGAGTGATCACAATAGCTAACCCCGAGCTATCGCTCAGGTGAGCTAAAAACCTACCATTGGTCAACTCAATCCTTGACTGCCTGTTAAAGTTCTTGTCAAGGAATTTGAAGTTAATTGATTAGATTCTGCATCAATGTTCTACTCAGTATTATACTTTTGTACAAACTCAATATTAACCTACCATTGGTCAGCTCAATCCTTGATTTGAGCCGCATCGTGTGATGTGATCTAAGAATCCCAATGGGTCTTAGGACATATCCAACAGTGTAGCTACAGATATGCCTCTGCATACATGAACTCTGATAAGGAGTCATTATGTCCGCGAAAAAGACCACGAAACCTTGTGTGACCTAATAGTAGACATGTTAGTTCCTTGCGCACATGCACAGGCTGGTCTGGAGCTACGCTGGCAGCAGATGTCCAAAGACCCGTTTTCGCACTATGCCACTCATTTGGAATTATACTGGTCAATGAAAATGCACAATTGTAAAATTTACAAACAAACCTTTAGATTCATCCAGCCCCAGGGACTCTATTGGGGCTTTTTGGGCACGACCCTCAGCCTCAGCCTGAATATGACCCCCACTGGACCCTGGGGGTCCCATGCTTCCCCCCTCAATCCCGGGGGGCCCAAAGGCGGTCCCTAAATGTGGTGGTCCTGCAACTGCGACATTCTCCTCCAAATCAGGCTCCTCCTCAGAACTCTCTTCATCCTGCACTGGTTTCTTTGGTGTCAATACAGTGCCTTTGGTTTTCATTGTGTATTTCCTGCTAAATCGGATGTTGTCAGTGACGTCTTCAATTTTGAGAATGTTTCCTTTAGAAATCAGCTGAATGAAAAGAGTAAAATAATGTATTACCAAAACACCGACTGACACTGGGTTTTACTAAATACCTGTCAATGCACCATTATAAATTTAACAACAAAATCATTAAATAATCAAAAGAAATCATGTAGTTAAATAAGTCTTGAAGTTAGTGTTCAACTGTAAATGTATAGAAAAAGACAAAATCTTCCCTTCTTTTCTGCTGAACGTGAATAATTGTTATGTAGTGTAATCTTACATAATTTATCAAGTAAGTAATATTTACTCTTATCTTAAAATAAATTTCATAAACCTGACAAAACAATTTTAAACTGGATCAAACCTGATAGTATGCAGCCACAATCTGTGCATCTGGCCCCTCAGAGAAGGCCATGTTGATGTTGACATTGTCCCCACAGTTGCGGTGCTTCCTGGGGGTCACAGAGAGGTCAACATAGGTCAAGGTCGGTGAAAACCACTGTTTCACATGCCGCTTGGTCTTGGCAGGGTAGATGGTGTACAGTTTCTGGTCGGTGTTCTCAGAATCCAGTGTCTGGGCCTGGCCGTAATGGTTGCGAAAGAAAATGGCAATTACTCAGATAATTCACTTAATACCTGGGGTTAAGTGTAAAAAGATCATATTGCTTAACCCTTTACCACTCAGATACACACTTTGTAGTCCCTTAGAAAATCAAATAAAATTTAAGACTTTTTTTACTATATTCAAGTTTTAAAGGCTTCATTTCCGATCCTAAGGTACTGATGAGCAGCAAACAACATTAAACCTGAACATACTGCGAGTTGCTTGCAGGCTGTTCTGGTTTAACCCTTTGCATGCTGGGAAATTTGTCGCCTGCTAAAATGTTGTCTGCTAAATTTCTAAAATTAGCATTTTCTTTGATTTTTTTTTCAAAGAATACTATCAGAATAGCAAAAAGTTTGGATCCTGATGAGCCGCCATGTTCTGTGGCGTCTTATCTGGATCCAAACTGTTTGCAAAGGCCTTCAAAATCCGGTTCCAGCGCTTAAAGGGTTAATGCTGATTGAATATAGCCATTTTCACTTTGCTTCTGAGTAGAAAAGGGTGAACATTCTGTCCCCACAACTAATTAAGTTCTCAAGATTATGAAACTTAAAATATTGGCTACTCAGAACATGTACATATGTTTATTACAATGTAGGATATAAAAGAAGTCTTGCTTTTGATACAATTCTAAAAACAGCTTACTCAATAACATGGGAAAAGCAATTTCATCATAACACACACCTTTATAACCAATTACCAATATGACTTATACAAGTTGCAGTCCAGAATGGATATCAATTGACAATTAACTCAGTGCCGTGGGAAAAACAACACAACTAAAAATCATACTGATAAAAGTTAAACAAATACAAAAACAACACCTAAAAATACTAGTATGGGGAAAAAAATATATGATTAACTAACACAATGACGTGGGAAAAGCCACTCAAGTATTTAAATTATTTTCTTAATAAAAATACAGAATTATATATAAGAAAGCAAGCATCGGATTTTGCTTCACAGATAGTGTGTTATGAATAACAAGATGCTTGAATTAAGTATGGAGCCAATAAATGATACTCACATTGATTACAAAGTATGTTGTTGACGTAGTCAGATTGTGAAGTGTGAAATGGGCGTGTCCAGTGCTGTCAGTAGTCAAGGTAACGGTGATGCCAAGTTGGTCAATGTGCAAGGAGATGTCTTCACTCACTGCTGGAGAGCCATCTGGTTTCCACACATACACCTACACATGGATCAAAAAACAAGTGAGCCTCGCTCTGAGAAAACAGGCCTTAACCCTTTGCATGCTGGGAAATTTGTCGTCTGCTAAAATGTTGTCTGTTAAATTTCTAAAATTAGCATTTTCTTCTATTTCTTTTCAAAGAATACTATCAGAATAGCAAACAGTTTGGATCCTGATGAGACGCCACGTTCTGTGGCGTCTCATCTGGATCCAAACTGTTTGCAAAGGCCTTCAAATCCGGTTCCAGCGCTCAAAGGGTTAATGCATGTGCTTAAAGTGTAATCCCAGATTAGCCTGTGCAGTCTGCAAAGGTTAATCAGGGACAACACTTTCCGCTTTTATGGTATTTTGGGTTTGAAGAAAGTCTCTTTTTAGCAGAAATCCAGTTTAGGGGGGAAATGTTGTATCTGATTAGCCTGTGCAGACTGCACTGGCTAATCTGGGACAACACTTTACGCACATGCATTAAACCTTGGTTTCAAATATGCATGTAATGATATTCCATCTTCAATTTACTTTCTTTGTATTTATTTTATATTTATAGGTGTTTTTGTACCTATTGCTCTTGTTGTTTTTAAATGAAAGAGTTGGTAATTTTGCTGGTGTATTTTTGTGTTCATGTCTGTTCATGTTTGTTTATGTCTGTTTATGTAAGCTGTTTTCTTCCATCTACCACAGCATGTGTAAACAACAGAAATCAAAAACAAAAGCCAACTTGAAGTGCAAATTATTTTTGAAGGGAGGACACGTACCTTCCCCATATAGGGAAAGAAAGGCTTGAAATGTTTGTTGGCATGTATTTGCATCCTCACTCTCTCCTCCCAGACGCCCACTCCATCAAATGTTTCTCGCACTACAATGCCTGCAAATACACACAAACATGACATGAAGCAACAATGGTGGTTAAAAATAACCAGTACCCCATGTTGAGTGCACTGGACAAACAGACAACTATACTATCAAATATTCTTCCGTCTGTTTTAACAAGATGAGCTTTTTTTCTTTCAGATTGCAAAACTTATGCACAAATTGATAAAAAAAAAAATGACCTTTAAAAAAACATTTAAATTTAAATAAACCACATCAATTAAATTGTGAACAACACCATCAAATTTAAAATGCAATACAAAACTATACAATAAGAATAATGGAGTTATTCATAAAATTGACTTTATTTAGAAGTCCGTGCCTGGAAAGCTACAACACATGATTCCAACAACAACATACTTATTACATGACACATCACTGGAGCCACCATGACCAGCACATTGTGTAAGTCAAATCTTCCATAAAATATTATATTGATAATACTCGTGCCATGGTGTTTCTTTATATCAAATGTTAACCCTTTGCATGCTGGGAAATTTTTCGTCTGCTAAAATGTCGTCTGCTGAATTTCTAAAATTATCATTTTCTTCTCTTTTTTTCAAAGACCACTATCAGAATAGCAAACAGTTTGGATCCTGATGAGACGCCACGTTCTGTGGCGTCTCATCTGGATCCAAACTGTTTGCAAAAGCCTTCAAAATCCGGTTCCAGCGCTCAAAGGGTTAAAATGACGGCACATGCTGACCAGGAACCACCTAGTCCTGAACCCACTGTAGGGGGAGAGGCCAACATGGACCTATCCAGAATGACACATTACACATGCATTATGCCAAGTTTTCCATGAGACGCCAAAGGTAAACTTACCAATATGTTACGTAAACTTACCATTATGCTATGTAAACTTAACAATATGCAATGTCAACCTATCAATCTGCTACCGTAATTACTGTATGTTTTTGGACACTTATTTTTTTTTCGTGTCCGAAAACTTAGATACGAAAAATATTCACAAAATTCAGGTGTCCGAAAATTTAGAGTCGAAAAAATGAAGTTTCCGAAATAGCGTCCATTGTATCAAAGACTACCGGTAATACAATATGCTAGTAAAATACCACGCTGTATAGTAAAGATAACATTTATATATGTTTGCATTTCATTTGAAATCATTTCAAATGCTTAATTTATTTTACAGAAAGTTACTTCAAGGATGTACTTTGACCAATGAGTTCAAAGATGAGCATTTAATGTACCAATACTCTCTAGTATTCACCTGTCATTAATAGAAAAGAACAGAACAGAAAGTTTATTCATATAACTTGAACATTTACAGTTCATCGTTACATATACAAAACTGACAATATATAAGCAATAAGCACATGCATAGTAATGCGAAAGTGACCAAACTAGTACATAAAAAGGTGTTAAAAATGCACTAAGGCCATCGAATTACTCAACGTTTGCATTCAATGTATCAGTTCTCATTTTAAAAGCATTTTTACAATATATCGCGAGTTTATTTAGGACTTTGGTTTTATTATTTGTTAACAAAAGAATAAATTTATGCATACTAGGTCGGTTATAATAGAATTTGTCAATGTACATTTTTCTTATATCTGTATAAAGAGGACATACAATTACAAAATGGTATTCGTCTTCAATATCATTTGAGTTACATATATTACATTTGCGTTCGTTTTTAGGAATATTTGTATGTCTCCCAGATTCAATTTTTAACATGTGGGACGAAAGTCTTAATTTTGATATGTATTTTCTTAAATTAAAGTTTTGGATTATGTTAAGGTAATCAGATAGTTCAAATCGATGTTTCAATTCTTTGTATAAAGTTAATGAACTTTTAACGTTTAAATCATTTAGCCACAAACCTATGTACATATCAATTAGTCTATTTTTAAATATAGGAATAAATACATTTGCATTTACTGATTCTGGGTACATCCAAACATCTACAAAACCAGTGTTTTGAAGTAAGTCTCGTACTTTGGTAATCCAATTGTTACATCGTATTATATTTTCAGCACCATTTCTCATATAACATAGTGTACTATATAATATACAATTAGTTTGTTTAACAGTATACAATTTTAATGCAATAAAATAAAAATTTGCAAACTAAGAATTCTTTGTTTGTTCATTGGTCGTTGTCTAACACCTTCAATTATTCGTAAAACTTGCAATAGGGTGCATCACGTTTTGGAGCATATAGTATTTGTCACAGTTATCTTTCTAATAAGTTGTATAGTAGATAATTGAACTGTTAATTGGCTTAACGCCCGGTAATTGGAATAACGCTAATTTTCAAAAGAAAGTTGTTTAAGATTATCATAATTGGCACTAATTGACGTTATCCTGTTGTTCCATTATGGCTTTTAACATTTACGACATCATTTCAAATGCTTCCGGGTGAAACCATTGTTTAATACTGTTTTACAAGTTTATTTACCCAATAACGCAAATGTAATGGTCCATTGCCCTCAGGCATGCATCTGCAGGTTTTATGACCATAATCCCGTTGTAAAACCCCATCATCGTAGTGTCATCAGAAAACAAAAACAGCACCGAACAAGATGTGTTTGTGAAAAACTATGTCCACTTTTGAGCGATTTTGACCCATAAATTTGACCTTTGACCTTGAAGGATGACCTTGACCTTGACCTTTCACCACTCAAAATGTGCAGCTCCATGAGATACACATGCATGCCAAATATCAAGTTGCTATCTTCAATATTGAAAAAGTTATGGCCAATGTTAAAGTTGGCGCAAACAGACCAACAGACAGACCAACAGACCAACAGACAGACAGGGCAAAAACAATATATCCCCCAGTATATACTGGTGGACATAAAAATGGTAAAATAGCTGTAAAATATACTGTCCGAAAATTAAGAGTCACGAAAAATAATTATTTTGGCTAAAAACGGGGGTGTCCGAAAATTTAGAGTGTCCGAAAACATAGAGTAATTATGGTATGTAAACTTATCACTATGCTATGTAAACTTACCAATATGCAATATAAATTTACCAATGTCTATAAAAACTTACCAATATGCTTTGTAAACTTACCAATATGCTATGTAAACTTACCACTATGCTATGTAAACTTACCACTATTCTTCTCAGTGACATTTGCAACAAGTCTGATCTGGGGCTTGCACAGGAGCGAGTATTTACGCAGCGTAATGTTCAACAGACTGGTTTCAATATCAAACGCGTGGCATCCATCAATCTGTAATAGTTTTGAGATATAAATAACATATAAAGGATATTAATATTATGGCTTAACCCTTTGCATGCTGGAAAATTTGTCGTCTGCTAAAATGTCGTCTGCTGAATTTCTAAAATTAGCATTTTCTTCAAAAAAAAAATCAAAAAATACTATCAGAATAGCAAACAGTTTGGATCCTGATGAGACGCCACGTTCTGTGGCGTCTCATCTGGATCCAAACTGTTTGCAAAACCCTTCAAAATTCGGTTCCAGCACTGAAAGGGTTAATTATGTCTTTGATATACTCAATAATTTAATTTGCAAAAATTCTGATTTGTGAACAAACAATTATAGTTTTATTCTCACAATCATGAATTATGATAATCCAATTAATTTTAAATTGGATTAAATACAAAAATAAGTACCAGTAAAAAATGTTAAACACAAAAATACAAAATGAATTGCATCATAAGACAAAAGATTATTTGTGATCCTAAAACAGAGAAATTCACACACAACAAAAATCCTAATGTTCAGCACGAGTGCACTGACACAGTCACTAGAGATCTCAGACAAAATTGGTATTGCACAGCAAAGCATTTCTTGTCATTATCCATGGGACATCATTAAAACATTTATTTGTGGTGTACCACTGGATATGATACGTCAAATATGGTACCTCTGGGCCATACTGTTTCAGAGATTTTCATAGACATTTTGATATTGAAGTGTATATAAACCATGTGAAGCCCAGGATGTCTATTTTCACCCCAGCACCATAATTAGATTTTTTTTGTAAAAGACCACTACAGGATTAAATTACTTAATACCCGTGTGTAAACTGCATTTTAATGAAGAAGAAGTTTATTCTGTTAGAAAGATTTTCATGAAACTTGCCTCAAATGTAAAGGGCATTAACGTTATGTGCAGAGAGCATGAGTCACTCATGCCAGTTCAAGGTCAAGGTCATACTTCAAGGTCAAAGGTTTGAGTATCTAATTTCATGTCCGCTCTATATCTTCTATACAGATTGAAGAGTTTTCATGAAACTTGACTACAATGTCAAGATCATTGAGACAACATGCAGAGGGCATGAGTCAGTTACATTGCCTCAAGTTCAAGGTCAGACTTGAAGGTCAATAGTTTAGCCTTCATTATTTATGGATATGCTTCACATCTCCTAAACCTATAAAAGATTTTGATGAATTATATCATAGTTTATGTCATTAAGTACATGTCCAGAAGTTATGAGTCAATCATGGTGGCTCAATATGAAGGTCACCACTTCAAGGTAAAAACATTTTTGGCCGGGGTTATATTTGTCTCTTTGACTACCTTGTTTTATACTATTCTAGTCTTTAGAACACATGAGACCCCTGGATTGTGGCCAATTTGGACTATTTGACTAGGATGAGCTAAAACTGGGAAACTAAAACTTTTATCACAATGTAAACACAATGAAATAACTTTTTTCTTTTACTGATATAATATTCTCGACATCTCATCGTTACCTATGAGGGTAATGATAAAAACATCACTCAAACAAGTTTTAAAAATTCCTAAACATTTCTGCATGATGATAAAAAAAAATAATATATATACATGTATAAATGATTTGACCTTTGACTGGATGGACACACATGGTCTCTGCTGCTCGATACAAAACCAGTTGGGCTCCATGTTGTGCAGGCAGACGGACGCATTGAGAAATCCCTCTACTGGTTTGCCAAACGTGAATCTGTAACCAAATAGTAGACAGATATTACATTAGCTTTTGGGAAAAGTCCCATTGTTTTCTGGCAGTTACGGGCCAACTGTTTTGAACTATTGCCTCAAAGCTGTAAGTTGTGACACATAACTGCCCGAACAAAGAATGATAGTGATTGACCTACAGGTCCTGCTGGTTACACTCAGTGTTAAAATATTATTGTCCTTATATTGTTTACAACAACAAAACAAGACATGTGTTTGTCAGAAACACAATGCCCCTACTGCGCCGCTTTGATATAAAATTTCTAGTCAACATTTGGCAGGTTTAGAAATTATCTCCCTTTAAAACTCATTACTTTTTTTGGAATTTTTGTTTTTTGACCTTTGACCTTGAAAGATGACCTTGACCTTGACCTTTTACCACTCAAAATGTGAAGCTCCATGAGATACACATGCATGCCAAGATCAAGATGCTGTCATCAATAATGCAAAAGTTATGACAAAACCTAGCTTAAAGTTTTGGGACACAGACAGACAGACCAAAAACAATATACTCCCTCTTCTTTTAAGAAGGGGGCATAAAAAAGAGAATAATATACACAAACAAATTGCTAAAGGAAACACGGTCTGTACAACAAGATTGCATCGTACCTCGCACACACTTTCACAGACATGACCTTGGTTGCCACGGTGAGGCTGTCAGGAAGCGTGGCCTGAACCTGGAACCTGGGCAGCACTGTCAACACACACAAACAGAAGTTAAAACATATGAGCCCCACTCTGGGAAAATGGGGCTTAATGCATGTGCGTAAGTATCGTCCCAGGTAAGCCTGTACATTCTGCACAGGCTAATCAGGGACGACACTTTCCGCTTTTATGGAATTTTTTGTGTAGAGGAAATCTCTTCTAAGTGAAACTGAGTCTAGACGTAAAGTGTTGTCCCTGATAGCACAGGTTAATCTGGGACGACACTTTTAGCACATGCATAAATTTGAATATCACAAATATTTCAACATGCTCATTTGAATATCACAAAAATTGCTACTAGCTTATTTAAATATCACAACATGACAACATGCTCATTTGAATATCACAAACATTACAACATGCTCATTTGAATATCACAAACATTACCTCATGCTCATTTGAATATCACAAACATTACTACATGCTCATTTGAATATCACAAATATGACAACATGCTCATTTGAATATCACAAACATGACAACATGACCATTTGAATATCACAAACATTACTACATGCTCATTTGCATATCACAAACATAACTACATGCTCATTTGAATATCACAAACATTACAACATGCTCATTTGAATATCACAAACATGACAACATGCTCATTTGAATATCACAAACATTACAACATGCTCATTTGAATATCACAAACATTACTACATGCTCATTTGAATATCACAAACATTACTACATGCTCATTTAAATATCACAAAGATGCATATGCCAACAAACAAGAAAATATGGGATAGCCCAAAAAGGTCCCATATCAGGCTTATGGGTCTGTTTTGAAGAACCAAAATTGTGTCAATGTGTCGCATGAATAAATTTGAACAGACTCATGGGGATTTCCCAACAGAGTACATGTGTTGTGTACATAAAAGAGTTTTCTGTTGTACAGCAATTGGCTTAAACTTTTCTTTTGTTTATTTTCTGGTTCTATTTTTTCTGATCTTTTCTAATAAAATAATTCTTGTTTTTGATTCATCCATTTTTATCTGTTTTGAAAAAAATAGTAATAAGATCGTATGTACTCCCTTTAACATTAAATACAGGATCTGCTTAAACACAATATTATATATATGCTACCTAATTAGGCCCATAATAATGTTCATTTAGCACACATATGGGTCCCACAATGAATTCATCTGGGGCATCCCATATGGGGCCCAGATGGGTGCCCAAATGGTCCCAGATATATTGTTTGCTGGGATGATACTCTTTTGTATGAAATAGTTCAATCACTTAGCATGTGATATAGAAGAGCAATCAATTAATTTATATGGCAAATAAATTTTACAAAAGATAGTGACATTGGAGGAGGTCAATAGTATGCCGAGCAACTGCAGTCAAGTCCATTACCATATTTCAAGATGGTGAAATTCTGCTGTGTGGTCCTGCCATTGACCTCTGCCTCAATCTTCCAGTCACCAAGAACAGGCTCATCATACAGGCGATAATCCAGACTTAACAGACCTGTAAAAGGAAGATTTTGTTTGTTTGTCTGGATTTTTCACAGAAATCAAAAATATTTTGCTCAGTCAAAGTAATCTTTGAGTTAACCTACTTACATTTCCTGGGGTAAAGCTGGTATACCAGCACTATGTGTCCATATGTATGCCAGTTACTGACAGCTGACCTACCGTACTTATTCAGCTGTAGGGGGAGATGGCCGTATACATAATTTTTTTAACAAATCCCACGCAATTTATGAGGCAGATTCATGAAAGCAAACAAAATAGAGCCATGAACTACAAGTATCCTTTTGTCAACTTAGGTTCAAATATATACTGATATATACTTCAAAAGATGTAGAAATATTAACAAAAGGTGTTTTTACATAAAATCAGATGTTGTACATGCACACTTATTCACTGATCATAATTTTGGAAACGTTCTTATACAAGTTCACGTTGTATTCATATGAGAACCTTTAATATGCAAAGGATAGACCAAACAAGAGGTCCACAGGCCCTAAGGCTCTCACCTGAGACCTGAATGATCTTAAATTTTCTGAGCTGGTATTGTTTCAATATAGCCCTAAAAAAAACTGCGACCCCACACCCAGCAGTCCTTTTTTCACGGAAAGCAACCATTTTCAAAACCAAACTCAGCCAAGCTATGCAGAAAACAAATATTCTGAAAAAGATTCATGAACATTGAACAAAAAATGGAACTTCTAGAGTGTTCACAAGGTTTCACTGCTGCGATGTTTGGAAGACTTCCCCGCCCCCTTGGCGGCCATGTTTTTCAACGGACCGGAACCAATTTTGTTCTCTGATGAGATATCGTAAGTACACAATCCTCATGTTCTGTGCAAGTTTCATGAAATCTGGGAAAAATATGTTACTTTTTAAAGTTCAAAAGGTTTTACATAGCCATGTAAAAAAACTTATCCACCAATTGGCGACAATGTTGTTCAACTGACTTGAATATTTTTCAGACTTGACTGAGATATCATTAGAACAAATCTTCTGAGCAAGTTTCATGATGACTGGGAAAAAATGTGACTGCTTGAACGTTCACAAGTTTTTACTATAGCGATGTTTGGAAAACTTTCCCGCCCTCTTGAGGCCATGTTATTCAACAGACTGAAACCATTTTCAATTCAGCTGAGATATCATTAGAACAAAATGTTCTAAGAAACTTTCATAACGATTAGGCAAAAATGTGACTTCTAGATGATACTATGATGTTCACAAGGTTTTACTTCATTCTTATAAGGAAAATGCTCCGCCCGATTGCGTCCATGTTTATCAATGCACAGGAACCATTTTAAAACAATGTGAGATATCATCAGAAAAAAAGCAAGTTTGATCATGATTTGGCATAAAATAAAACTTCTAGAGTGTTCACAAGCTTTTCTCTAAGTTTACATAGTTACTTAGTTTTGGACCCCAAATGGTTTAAACATATCATTGTGAAAAATATTAAGACCATTAAGTTTATTGAAAATTGGGCAATAAGTATGGTCTGTAGAGTGTTCTCAAGGTAACTGTTGACGACAGACGATAGACTTAGCATGATGGACAACAAACAACTGACAAAAGGTAAACTTAAAAGTCATGAATTCATGGTACAAAAGGAATATACAATAAATAATAATCTAATTTACCCCAATTTATCAAGGTTATGGTATACAGAAAATAGCTAATTTCGATCTACGTTTCATCGGTTGCAAGTCCATTATACATGATTTCTGTAAGTTTTATTAACATATTTCTATATAACATATGTTGGTACCATCATACAGACCTGCCTGTACTGGAAGGTCTGTCCATTGTTTCATGTACACTCCATTTGGGTCGACCACTGTGACTCTTCCCACCTGTGAAATTGTGAATGAATATAAATATACATGTAATATGTTCATTGATTGTAAACTGTTAATCTAAAAACAACTTTTAAAATGTAAAATATTAATTCTAAGTTGGTTAAAAGCAATTAAAGCATGCATGAGAATTTCACCTTTAACTCAATGTGTAAAGTATTTTGATAGTGCAGGCTAACAATGTGCTGTGTCCCCATTTATTTTGTATACAAAAACTTGCAAGTACATCTGTGTTTGTGTGGGTGAACAGTATTTGCATTGTGAATACAATCTGATTTACATATTTTTATAAGAGGCATCACTTCAGAGTGTCTCTGTCCTATTGACATTCCAACAACAAACACTTCACTTTGTCATGCAATATCATCCAGGGCAATAGAGATTGCATGAATATGAAATATTACGCTAATTGATTTTTCTAATAGTATGTATGGGTCGAGTGGCTGGTGTTATGGAGCATCACATAAGTGGCCAAGCTTCAGAAGTGACTTGAAATAGTGCAAACCATGAGACTGATATACACTCTGGGAACAACTGACTAGCGTAACATTCCTTTAACCCTTTGAGCGCTGGAACCGGATTTTGAAGGCCTTTGCAAACAGTTTGGATCCAGATGAGACGCCACAGAACGTGGCGTCTCATCAGGATCCAAACTGTTTGCTATTCTGATAGTATTTTTTGAAAAAAAATCGAAGAAAATGCTAATTTTAGAAATTTAGCAGACAACATTTTTGCAGACGACAAATTTCCCAGCATGCAAAGGGTTAAAAATTGTATTAAATACACTCAATCACTCATACACCTCTTTTTTCTGAAAAAGTCAACCTTTTTTGTTTGTAATAATAGAGATAGGTCAAGCCAACAAGTCAACATGCATATTAAAGGACATAGTATTGTGATCATAAACATGGCAACATGCCATGTATATAATGTGGATATATGAAAGAATGTGTACCTCATTTACAACAGGAAGTAGGTCTTGAGTAACTGTCAATATACGGAACCTCACTGAAAAAGAATGGTCAAATGAACATTTATCAATACATCAATTTTAGATCAATTCACTGAAATGGCTGATCTGGTTACCATGTTGTTGATTTTCTGTGGTTGGTTATAAAATATGTTACAAGAGCACTGGCAATTGCTGCTTAGTCTTATTACATATACTATAATGTCATTAGTAACTTCTGCATATGGCATCTTGCTGACCACATAGATTATGGAGTGATCAGTAAATTAATATTGGACAAGTCAGTCAATTAATATGAGGTTGCCCAATATTAAATTACTGACTTTCCACAATGAGAAAGTCAGTGAATTTAAAAAAAAATGTGTTTTGAACATAAGGACAATTTTGACTTAATACAAACAGGTATATACTGTTGCCACTTAGAGAGCAATTCAAACTCCTATTGAAAATCATTGTGTTGGTATTTTTTGACTGACTGAAAAGTTTTCATGTCTGACTTTTAAATAAATTTAATGCACCTGTTCTGTCATTATTGGAAAACAAGAGGGCCATCAGGCCCTAAGGCGCTCACCTGAGAGCAAAAGGAACTAGACTATTCTGAAAAAATGCAAGCTGATTCATGAAGATTGGACCAAAAAAGTGACTTTTAACATGTTTTTTTTATATTTGACCTAGTGACCTAGTTTTTGAGCTCATATGACCCAGTTTCAATCTCTGCCAAGATTTCATTGGGACAAATGTTCTGACCAAGTTTCATGAAGATTTGCCAATAAATGTGGCTATTATATAGCGTCAACAAGTTTTCACTATAGCCAAGAGAATCTTCTTTCAAATGGATTAATCCTCTATAAAGATAATATATTACTGTAATAAGCAATATTCCATAGTTTTAAAGAATTTCGACCAACATATTTGCAACGATTAATTCAAATAAAAAATGGGTCCGAAAAAGCCTGGTACTTGGGCCGAATGAGCCTGAAATTGGGGCCGAATAAGCCTGAAAAAA
>VMBQ01002382.1:33025-52406 GCA_007657795.1 Dreissena rostriformis
GGTTTTACTATAGCCATATAAGGAAAACTGCCACGCCCCCTGGCAGCCATGTTTTTCAACCAACCGGAACCATTTTCGAACTCGTCCAAGATATTATTGAGACACATGTTCTGACCAAGTTTCATGAAGATTGGACAATAAATGTGACCTCTAGAGTGTTAACAAGGTAAATGTTGACGCCGCACGACGGACGACGGACGATGCACGACGGACAAAAGGCGATCACAATAGCTCACCATGAGCACGTTGTGCTCAGGTGAGCTAAAAAGTTGCATTCAGTATCATAGTGATACTGACTGCTGGACTCACAAAGGTCTAAACTTAATATATGTTTGTTTAATGTTACCTGACCTACATACAAAAGCCCTCAAACTAAAACATTGTATTTAGTTTGTCATATTTTTTTTCTGACTTTCTGAAGGATAATTTTAATAATTTGATGTTGAAGTTGTTGTTGTTTTCTTTTTTTAAATAAGTGTTTTGTTAAAAAAGCAACAACATGCACACATAAAATCTTCAAAAATGTCAAGAACATGTTTTGAATATTAATTCAGTTTCAGAATAATAAAAACCATTTCATGTTTTACCTATAGAAAATGATTAAAATCCCGGACTTCCATAATTTTATTTGCAATGGCACCTGTAACAAACATGTTTTTATGCCTAACCTGTGTCCCCAGGCTTGTACACGGGTTTGTCTGTCTGTATGAAGGTGATCTGATGCGAGTCTACCACCTCCACTGTCCGCTTTTCTCTGATCTCATAATCCCTACTGCTGCCAGTAATGCGAAGGTCACATGTTCCAGCTGTTAGTGATTCGGGAATCTTCCAAACAAAACAACTATTTGATCCTGAAAAAAAGAAGTAATTTAAACACTTTACTTTTGGCGTACAGTGCTTCCTAGCTCTGTTTGAATACCTAGGATGGCCATAAGGCATGTATTCATATATTCTCCAGTGACCTTATTCCGGTGACGTAAGAGAACAAATAACATAATCTCTGATCAAATACTGACAATCCAAAAACAAACGATTTACTTTCAAATAATTATTTAATGCGAGTAAAATCCATGTCAAATATGTTAATTTGCACACTGTTAGCCACACAAGAGATGCTATTGCCATGTCCACTATTATAGCTATAACTATCTGCATGGGTGACATAATTTAGGTGTCTACACACCAAAGGGAGTGTATTCCATTGCAATTTAAGTGGAGACCTTGAAGGGGACCAAAAGAATGTTTTAATACATGGACTCCAGATTAATGTGGATTATTTAAGATAAAGTAATATTTTGAAATGCAGTTAAATATATTTTAAACTCATTTTCGTTATATTTGTATTTATTTTAAATCGTACAATTGTTAGTGAAAAAATAATACACAGAACCCCGGGGGGGTAACTTCCCAAATTTTAGGGTAGGGATGTCCCGCTGAGACTTCCGAAATGTGACCCATTTTAATACCGAAACTCTGATAAAGTAGACCCATTTTGATACAAGATATTTGAAAAAGCAGACCCATTTGTATACGATATCATTGAGAAAATGGACCCATTTCAATACTAGAATTTGATAAAGTGGACACATTTCATACTAGAATTGTAATCTCTATCATATCAATACAGTATACGTATTGAATTTGCTATTATATGTTGTTTTTTTAAATTTCATATATGTATCATACCCATTTTGATACTGATACTTTCAAATCTATATGCATTTATATACAAACAAATTTCTGATATCAATACCCATATCTATACTTAGATTCTTAATGTAAACAAATATCACCGGAACAAGGTCTCCACCGGAATTAGGTCACTGGAAGATATGACATATGTATTAGTCCAAATAATTAGACGTAAGCTATATCGACCTCATATTTATAGGAGTAACATATGTATATGTGATATTTAAAAAAACAACTGATGACAAATGTTATAACCACTTTGCAAATATTTAAAAAGGGGGGGGGTTTCATCGTTCTAATAAGATTTTATTAAAAACTCTTATTTAATTCATACACATCAACATTCAAAAACGTTGAATTGTACCTGAAAACACTATGATAAATCGAAAATGTATTGTTATATCGTCGTAAAAAGCAAAAAAATATCGATGGCAAAACTTTAAAGAAGGGACAAAACTCTTTCCGGAATAATACGGGTTACATGCCACTAAACCTTTAATAACAACATAAAGAAGCTTCTAATAAAATAGCAGACTAACAACATACTTCCGATTCGCATAATGTTATCACACAAAAAAGAATCCGGGAGCATTTGGAAATAATTAATTTGCAAAACATGTAGAAATACCATCATTCAAAACATCCTCCTCTCTGTGAACTTCCCTGCCGTAGCACGAGACATTGACCCCAAGGCGGAAGTCGCCCGTCACATTGTAAAGGGTCAGACAGAATCGCTCCTCTGCTCCTTTTTGAATCTCTTGTGGTAGCGTCAGTAAATATCCGCTGTTATGAAACAAGCATGATTCATTCGGCAATGACTCAGTGGTATCGTTCAATAAAAGTAGTGCATGTACGAGTACTCCTATATGTCAACCTTTATAAGTAGCTTAATAGATGACTCTGGGCATATTTTGCTAAAATATCAGCATACGTTATAAAACATCGTGTAACATTATAATCTTATAATAAAAGAAAGGGTATATAATACAGGTACAAGTGTATTCTCAAAATAGTGTTCCACTTCAGCAACATTCTAAAATATGAGACTCGCTCTGGGAACCGGGCTTAAAGCGTGTGCGTAAAGTGTCGTCTCAGAGTAGCCTGTGCTGTCCACTCAGGCTTATTAAGGACGACACACTCCGCTTAAATGGTACTTTTCATGTTAAGGAATTCTCGTTTTAGCGAAAATCCAGTTTATGCGAAAAGTGTCGTACCTGATTAGCTTGTGCGGCCTGCACGGGTAAATTTGGGACGACACTTAACGCACATGCATTAAGCCCTCATGTTTCTTTGAAGGACAGCCCAGGTAAAGAATCCTTGGGCGTGATCAGTCGATCTCACTTTTAGGAATATATTATTACTTTGTCATACTATCAACATCCGTATGAATAAAACAAAAAACGCTAAATACAACAGCAGAAAAATAAACATGCACATATAAAAACATTTAACCATTTCTTCGAAACATTCACCTCAGGTAAATATAAACACGTACGACCTTCACGCCTGGTAATTGTTTTGCTTTCCCCAGTTAATATCTCCGCCAAAGAACTAAAGTTTACGAACCACAAGGCTCTCAGAATGTCTGAGCTTCAAAGTAAACTTAAATAGGGCTTATCAGGCGCATGTTGTTGATTTTTCGCTTTACATGTTTTAGACAGATGAACTTTGACATTTCTAGATTACAACGAATAATTGCATGTATAAGTTTAACTACTAGTATGTGGGTGTAGTCGCAATATACAAGCGAATATTACTAAAGTATATTCATTTATTGACATTTTACATGATTTTAATCATACGCTTTGCAATTATTGTATAATTTATATAAGGGTAATGAATTGTTCAACAATCGTTTAATCAACAACTTATTATTACATATTACACAGTAAAAAAAAGGTAAAGACGTACACACGAAACAACACGCGTACCTTCTGCTTGTAACGCCGACAAATCCATCAACAACTAGTAACGCTGCCACTGATATTCGTATCAATGAACATAAATTCATTGCGACGTGTGAATGTTGTATCCTTCCAACTTTCACTCTACTATGAGTCTAACATAGACAGCTCGACAGAAGGTGTGGTTTTGGTAAGTGATCTTCACATCAAATTTTAGTGACGCCTGCACATGTTGTTTTCCGTTTTGCAATCCACAAAATACCAGCTGTTGACTAAGGCTATGTGAATTTGGGGTATACGTGTACTTTATAAAGCCACGTTAAATGCTTCATTTCTTCATTTACGAATCTTGCCAACTGCTTGTATGAAGATGATATGAATGAATAAATGCCTTATCTTTGAAACCATCCTGTTTGGATAATCAAATTAGATAAAATTTAAAGTAAACACTTCTTTTAAACCCTGTAAAACCCAATATCAAGAAAGTGTTGATGTACATGAAGTGTGTACGAACAATATTGGCTCCTGTGGCTTATCAGTTGGCAGCGAAATGAAAACAACGACGTGAATGCGGCGTTACATGCACTCACGTAATTGAGTATGCAATTTTCTGATGAGCACTATATGTAAATATAAGACATTACTTTTATATGTGGCGTGTTCTGAGAAAACTGGGCAAAATGCTTGTGCGTAAAGTGTCATCCCAGATTAGCCTGTGCAGTCCGCACAGGCTAATCAGGGACGACACTTTCCGCCTAAACTGGATTTTCGCTAAGAAGAGGCATCCTTTAAAAAAAAAATCCATAAAAGCGGAAATTGTCGTCCCTGATTAGCCTGTGCGGACTGCACAGGCTAATCTGGGATGACAATTTACGCACAAGCATTTTGCCCAGTTTTCTCAGAACACGACACATATAAGCTGAATGTCAGGCCATTAATATTTTCTGCTCGCTAAATGTAGCTGGTGTTATTTTACTTATCATTGGTAATTCTTGAACATTTATTTGATTTGGAATGGGTGATCCATATACGGCTTAATTTGCGAACACTTCATATTATGCAGTATTTTGATCAACGGCAATTATGTCTCTGGCTTTATACACCCGTAGTATCTTAAAAGCAAAAACAAGTGAGCACCCGTACATACGCCCAGTTTGACATTGAATGAAATGTCTCCGTGTGTATCCGCTGTCATACTCACTTTTGTAATATGAGCCGCACTCTGGAAAAACGGGGCACAATGCATGTGCGAAAAGTCTCGTCCTACATTAGACTGTTTAGTGCGCACAAGCTGATCAGAGACGATACTTTCTGCCTTTTATGGTATTTTTCGTTGAAAGAAACCTCTTCTTAGCAAAAAATCAAGTTTATGCGGAAAGTGTCGTTCCTGATTTGCCTCAGCGGATTGCACTGGCTCATCTGGGACGACACTTTAGGCACATGCATTTAGCCCCGTTTCCATAAAGCGAGACTCATATTTATTATGTGATATGTACTACACCTTTGATACAGGCTAATGCGAGCGCAACTGAGAAGCATCCTAGGCTCAAGTGGACCCCGATGCTGTACTAGGTAAGTATTATTATCCGGTTTCTATTCCCACGGATATGGGGTGTTTCATTACCAAATGATGCTCTCAACTTACGATGTTAATTTTCACGAGACAGCGCATTCACCACGTGGGTTATAGTTTGTTTTCTCATCCAAACTTCCGGTATGCGAACGAACATCATAAATTATAACTGTGAGATAATATCGGTTCAATTGATTTAACGTAAATGCAATTATTTTTGACCAATTTAATTAAAAATTGTTAAGCCACGAACACGTTATGGTAGCGCTCTTAAGTTAAAAGATTGTTGTATTTGTTAAATTGTATTTACCAAACAAAACTATAATAGTCGGAATAGTTAAAAATAGTTATGATAGAAAAGAAAAGGAGAAATAGAAAAAGCATACTTGACCCGGGGATCGAACTAGGGATCGCAGGAATCAAGTGCTAACACGCTACCACTGCATCACACTGGCTTATATGGAATTTTAAAACGCTATGGTGAGGTATGAGTAGTATAGTGCTTGTCTGAACATTATGCATACCGGTACACCATGTTTTTTTTTATCTATGACATTTTTGTAACTGTCATTCTGTTAAACTGTGAACGAGTCCGTTTAAAGGTTTGCAATGTTGGTATAAATATATTGATTTATCACTTCACCAGAAGTATGCATATACACCAAATATTGAAATATATCCGTTTTATCTATCGTCTAATCGATGCTAAAATAACCGAAATGTAACTTCATGGCATGAACTTCTAAAACCGATGCGTATCATGAGAACACAACACCACAAACACCCATGGATGACCCCTGAAGCAGCGTTCGTCTCTAATAGTGACATTGACCTTGAACCAGACTCATAAGCAGACATATTGTTTAATTTAATCGAACATATGATTTTAATTAATTCATTCAAGCTGATCTAGTATGTGGAGCAAAAAATCCTATTACACACGTTCGAGTTTTAAGGAAAACCTTGACCTTTGACAGACGAGTAAATTTTAGGTTCATGCACGTAACATGGGTCTAATTGAAGCACTCAAGAAATCGCTCAACCCATGGCCAGGTTATAGACCAGTTGACGAGTGACGTCACGCGCACCTACAAAGTTTAGACTCCGCCCACTGGTTGGCAAAAACAGGTGGAATTCATATCTATAAGCGCATATAGAGGTTTACATAATCATGTTGTTGTTGTTTTTTTTTTAGATATTCATGCACTATTTCAACTATTATGTTTCTAATTATGTCTGAATAAAACATTAGCATGAAAGGAAATGCATTTTTGGAACGATTATATTGTAGTTATTATTTGTTTTTACTGACAACGAACTCGGGAATGGAACACAATCTACGAGCTCGGTATGCAGTTACCACAAACATCTCTCTACTTGGCACATCTTCGTGACCATTTTTAGAACACAAATACTAAGAAATGGAAATTCGTTCAGAATAAATTAAATTTAACGAACGAACACACATAAGGATGAAAACAAACAACAAATAGATCGATTTTATGTACGCAACATATACTAACTGATTTGAACCTATATATGTCTGCAAACACTAATATAGCTTGTTACACATTAAATAAATCCTCTTGATAAATGTAATTGTTTTTATTTAATTGTTCACAACAATTTTGACACTCTTTGTTTCAGCATGTTTAACCTGGAGTTTAATTGCCGCTTTGTTCATCACAAACCGATTATCTCGTTATGATCGGATACTGTCCAGACAATACAAAGAAAACAGGGTGTCATAAACCACATGTGGTGTCTGGACCGTCTGGTCATTAAACACAATTTATGATACCTCTCTTGATGTCATCTCTTGGTATATTGAGCAGTCATTTAAGCCAAATTTAACAGCCAAAGTACTTAGCAGTCAGTTTAATAAAATATTTTAACGTATTTAAAAATATAAGACATTTCTCCGAAATGGATTTACAGGATGTATAAAGTGTAAAGATATTAGCCAGTTTTATCGTAATAATAAAGTGTTTAATAACTATACATTTAAAATATTGTACACATTTTCTGCTACACAGTTAACGTATTTAACGGGTACTGGCAAATGTAAACTCCGTTATTTTAATACGTGTACAGATTTACGATACTGCCGTGTACGATCGAAACACCACCATGAAACCAAGCAATCACGTTTGATCACAATAGGGGTAAAATACACTTGCGAAAAATAAAATAAATATATAGTCTTTTATATATGAAACCAAACATCCATATTATATAGATTTATGGTTTCATATATAAAATGCTAGATTTGTATCACTCATTATCACTAGTAAAGTGATTTCAATATACATGAAAAGACAGTTCAATTTGCATAATATGCTGTTTTTTTCCATATGTATGCTCATATTTAATAATAATGTCATTCAATGTAAACGAAACGAAAATTCATTCAATGCAAGATAAAATTACCATAACATTTAAAGATTGTAATGAATTCCGGCCTTTTTAGGGCTTTGTTTTATAATTGATTCAATGCACCTCTTACACTTTCGATCGCTGATTAAAATTAACAATATCACATCCACACCACTTAAAATTATTATCAAATTATTATTTTGGAAATATTATTTATTAAGGTCTTACTATAAAAAAGAATACAGTAAATGTATAGTTTTGTGTTGTGGAATTGTCAGTGTCTTGAGTCTTCCGACCACCTTTACTCTGATGCTAATAACTAATTAGTATTTTATAAAGAGGAAATTATATATATGAATTTACATTTATTGGTACTAAATTGCAATATTATTCAGGTGTTTTAATGTTTGTTTCGGATTTATTTATCAATTTATTGACTTAACAAAAGCCCTTTATATATGTAATTACGTTGCTGCAGGGACCTATACAACAATTGTTGTATAGGTCCCTGGTTGCTGTAACCAGTGCTTTTTGCCAACCAGTCAGTGCGCATGCGCGGAAAATCCCGAATGTAAACAATAACATTCAACTGGTCTATAGGATGTAACACTGTTCAGTGTAGGGAGATGCGTACTACTCTCATTGCCGGTAAATTCCCTCCCCAAGACGTTCAGGGCCAGTGCTGGGTCAGTTAATCGTCAGGGGAAGACGGAACGTACTATCAATACACGCCTTATATTGATAACACAGTATTGCTTTCGAGATATCAAATAACACGAATGATAGGGAAAGAATTTGAAATTAATGAAAACCTATCGGTTAATGCCATTGGTGTTGTATTGTGAGATAAAACTACCGAAAAAGTATAAAGTCCATGATAGAAGGGAAAATCGTTTAATTATCTAGCCACACATGTGTGACGTTTAATTGCAAGCCATAATAGGCTACCGACATTTGCCAGTTTGGTATAAGTAACACAGTGTGACTTCAATTATATATCGGAAAGTATCGTGGTTTGATGTTTCATTTACAAGACGCAGTGACATTTTTAAAGAGCCGCGTCTTGCAAAATGGTTCTATGCAATATGCTGCCAGCGGAGCTCCCGTCCAGCTTGCGCATCCGCGAAGTCTTGTCATGATATGCATACTGAATATGCTTCTCTGGAGATATCACGAAACCTTGCGTGCTTTTCTATAGCGTAGAGCGTAGCCCTGACCAGACTGTGCAAGTGCGCAGGCTGGGCTTAAGCAATTGACTTTTTACAAGTGTTTCATGTTATCGCATGAAAAAAACACACGAAATTATCGTACTATTTAAATATCATTTTGCAAAAAAATGGAATTACTCATTTTAAATACAAAATAATGTCGGAATGAGCGTCATGACATCTTGAAAGGAATTCTGAAAATAGACGTATAATGCCAGAGACGTAGATAACACTACGTCTCTGATAATGCTAATTATTCAAATCTCTTGCTGAAACGAAACATTACTGTAAGAATGTTCATTTCAATATATTCAACTGGTTATTAACTTAATGATTATAAATAAGTCCACCGTGCCCTATACCAGATGAGTGCTGCTTAGGATGCTTCATTGGTTTCGGTTCATTTTTTGGTCCCAATGATTCTTACTTAACAAGTGAACAGACGTGAACAACGTCTGTTAAGGGACCTTTTTTTTGCCCATGGGTGTACAGTAAATCGATCGGATTATGCATCCATGTGATTTTATTTACCGAACAAAATATAAACTTTGGCCCGTGATTGCTCAACACAAGCATCAAAGATATGTGTATCAATACATATCTACTAGTAAATTGTTCGAAAGCAGCTTGTCTTAACCTTATTCCGGTATTTGTATAAGTTAAATAATTGTCATTTAATAAAGATCCAACGTGTATTTGGTAATCATTAACCAACGGTATATCAATAAACATGTTTATTGATAGATCTTTGTCATAAACCATCAAACTAGAGGTTTAGCACATCAGAAATGATCTAACAAAAAACCGCCTGCCGATAACGATACAAATGTTCGTTATGGAAAACCAGAGTTGCTGCTCTTGGATGCAGACACTGCAAGCAGATGGCAGCACAGTGATTCAGTTTTGATGATTCCTGTCAAACAGATGATTTGTCATTTGATCCAGAAAAAAACAATGAACGTAAAATGTAAGAATTGCATTTAACTGTTGTGCACGTATTTAGACAAGTTTATTTCACTCATAGCTGTTAATCCCTCGTATTGTTTTTAATTGAACCGATTATTGATTGTTTACATGCTGTCACTGTCAGGCTCAGAGACAAAAAGTTCCAACACACATGACAAAGCAACATTGTGATTATCGATAACTGGAATGAGTGTTTAGTGTCTGATCATAAATGACTAAGTCATTACTTTTTGTTTATGAATTAATAATATCAGCACATTACCAGCACATTATTTCAGGATGCTTTTTACTCTCATAATGATGACTTCACTTCAGAACTTCCAGAAGGGTTGCTGAGAGTTGCAATGCAACGTCTATTGACCAAAGGTGCAAAATAAGATCACTTATGCAAGGGCTAAGAAGTACTGAAAATGCAAAAACTTCTCAACATTTCCCTGTCTTAACCACAATCACATGAAAATGGTATTGTAAAGGTACCTCTTCTCGAACCTCTCCTCTTTTTGAACCCTTCATTTGTTTACATTTTATGCACATGCGCGCAGTAGCACTACGTCACCATTTTTTGTGTATAAGTAATTTGTTTTTGAAAACTCGCACATAGCTGTTAATCACAGAAAATGCGCCCAAAACAGGTAGAATAAGTAGATTTAAAACATAAAACATGTAAAAATCATTGTATGTTACATCACAAATATTGTATAAATATATGACCATGAATCATTATGAAAATAATTCTTAACCTTTCTTAACTGAAATTTGTTGCTTTTTTCCAAATGTTTATCGTCTTTTAACATTAAATTAATCAATTGTGTTGATAGTGTCAAACTGCCATCTTGAAAACAAGCTTCCGTTTGAGCTGTGGGTTCTGATAGAATTTCAAGATTTGCATACTATAAATAGCCTTTCAACTGACAATGTAGGGAAGGTTCATTTCTTGTGAAAAAATGTCAACAGACGATGTAGTGTGGAAAATACTCATAAATAATAGATTGTGTGTTACTTTGAAACACTATATAAACAACACATAACGGAGGAAATATTTGATAAGAATGTATGAAGTTATTATGAATGACAATATTTACCTGTTTTTGTCGCATTTTTGACAAGAGAAATGATGGTGAATGTATGATTGAGTAAATTCTAGGACTCAGAGCCGAATTATTTACCATGGAATTTTCGAAGATATCACATCTTCTTCATCAGCTGATCACTGGCTAACTGACATCACAGTCACATGACCGGTGAAGGGTCACGTGACACGAGGAGACTGTCATACACCCAGGGTAGCTTTAGTCCCTCATCCCTGTTAAGTGATGGCCGCCATTGTTTGATCTCAATTGCTTCTTTCACTTTGCGTTTTCATAGATGTTCTTCGGAAGTGAGTACTTTGGTTTTGTTTGGGTCGATCTTGTGACCTGTTTGTTTACAATGTTCATATATGGCGGAAGAAGTTCGTGTAAGGTGTTCTTTCAATCTAGTGTGTAATTGTCTCGCTGTTTCACCTATATAGTCATTTTTACAATCCTCACATTGGACATGATAAATGACACCACATTTCTTCATTTTGTCCTTAACTTTGGTGAGGTTCTGTCTGATGGAATTGAATGGTTTGTGGAAGATGTTGGCTCCATGTTTTTTGAATACTCTAGCCAATAATTCTGAGGTGCCCCTGATATAAGGTATGCCTGCCGTCGGTTTCTTTTTTGTTCCCCTATCTTTGTCTTCTGCTTTCTCTTTCTTTTTGGGTAGTCTGAATATCCAATCCGGGTATCTGTTGGTTCTTAAAGCGGATTTCACATGTTCGATTTCATCTTTCTGGTCTTTTTCTTCTGTTATTAGGGTTTTGGCTCTGTGGAGTAGGGTGCGTACAACCGATCGTTTGTGTTCAAGGTGGTGGTTGGACTGAAAGTTCAGATACTGGTCGGTGTGCGTCGGTTTCCTGTAAACCGTGGTTTTCGTCGACCCATTGTCTGCAAAGTGAACACATGTGTCTATGAACGGAATACGGCCTTCTTCCTCCTGCTCTGAAGTGAACTTAATATGTTCGTCAATTGAGCTGATGTGGTCCGTGAATTCTTGGATATTGTATTCATGGATTTTTGTCATGGTGTCATCCACGTACCTCAGCCAGAGGGACGGTGGGTTCCTGGCAGTTTCCAATGCCTGCTTCTCAAAGAACTCCATATATAAGTTCGCAACAATCGGCGATACGGGAGAACCGATGGCCACACCTTGCTTCTGTTGGAAGAATTGTTCATTGTATATGAAGTATGTGCTTCTAAGGCAGAGGT
The DNA here is from genome assembly GCA_007657795.1 of Dreissena rostriformis. Lineage (NCBI taxonomy): Eukaryota > Metazoa > Mollusca > Bivalvia > Myida > Dreissenidae > Dreissena > Dreissena rostriformis. The sequence goes on from VMBQ01002382.1 coordinate 45,036, forward strand.
CTAACAACTCGGTCACTTGTTCAACACTGAGTTCAGATCATTCGTTGAGTTTGGTGTCTCCAGCCATTTTGTTCTTGATTACTGTGAGTGCTTTAGGTACTGGAATAGAAGTGAAAAGTACTGAGACATAATAGAATACCAGTTTCGTGTCACGTTACCCTTCACCGGTCATGTGACTGTGACGTCAGTTAGCCAGTGATCAGCTGATGAAGAAGATGTGATATCTTCGAAAATTCCATGGAAAATAATTCGGCTCTGAGTCCAAGAACTTACTCAATCATGCATCAACCAGAGCAGAGAAACCTCCAAGAGCTGATGGTGAATGTGTCAAAACATTTTTCTAAACGAACTGCATCATGTGCAAACATTCTATCAAGGGATTTCACGCGATCTCTATCCCCACGACTCAACCAAGGCCCACGACTCAACCAGAACCTACCATATTTCTCAACGCTTTTAACATATAAAATGATTTTCATAAAAAAAAACTATAAAAACATTGTCTAATTTTGTTCTCAACTTGGCTTGACAATTTACACATTTCGGCTGCTGCAAAAGGTCACGTGACCATGGTTAAATAATGTGACGAATTTATTTTCAATGTTGAACACTGAAGGGTTCGAAAGCAGGTACTTGTTGTTTGGGTGGCATTGACAATTTTACATGATATGGTGGTGCTGGAAACTTGCAAAAATCTGTTATCAAAAGATGATTTACATAGCAATTAATGTCGCCAGCCATGTAGAAACAAGTTATTTATCAAAAAGAGTACTTATTAATATGTTTCACTATTTTCAACATTAATCGTCATTATATTTGACGTGTCCAAAATTAAAAGGTTCGAAAGATGGTTCATCCATGAAACCACTAAAGCAAGATTTTTTTATATCTTTTGTACGCTCTATGATCCACCATATTGGAAAACTGTCGCAATGTTGCAGACTCAAAATGTCGCTATTGGTTAGGTTGCAGTACACCAATCTTTTGCACATCATGATTCACGATGTAGCCTTAGTCGATAACGATTTTCGAATATTAACACTGTTCAAATTTCAATATAAAAATGTCAACAAGAATAGTGTGTTGAAACATCGTCGTGTTTTTAAGGGAACATGCAAAGGATAACGTCCGTAGGTTGCCATTCAGGTAAATTTAAAATGTTTTTGAAGTTTATTCATTGCTTTGGTCAATTTGTCAAGAACGACGTCTGTTTAGGGAAGCGCACGGATCAGCTGCCGGGAACTGCGGTTGTGTTTATGAAGGGGTGCATATTATGGACCCCCAGAGCCGCCACAGAAAAAAATATCAAAGGCTCTGGGAGACTATGGACTAGGGCCTGTCAGACACGTTATTTGATTAAGTTTGAATATTTTCATGCATTTGGACAATGTTTTAGATATTTATTATTGTTATCTAAGACAATTTAAATTTTCTTAATAACTGACAGTGTCTGACTTCATTGTTAATCAATAATTTATTTTAAAATTATGTTTCAACTCAGTCACTGGAAATGTTACTGAAGATTCAACCATGAGGGCTTATGTGATAACTTCGCTCAGGACTTACTCTTCATGTCAGTATACTGCAAAACAGTTAGAATCCACCACATTACAAATTTGTGACACCTGTATGACAGTCAAATGTAACAAAAATCTACAATGTCTCACAAACATAATATGGGCATAATGTCTGGCCTTAAGAAGTCTACTTCTAATGTATTTTAAACATCAACATCTCAAAATTCCTTGTAAGACACATATCATAAAGCTTTGAAGTCACTCTTGGGTCTTTTTATTAATGAAATCATAGCAGAAGACCGACCATTCAAGCTTTAAAATAATCAAGTCGCTGATCTAATAATCAAAGCAATTGTTATTTCAACGTAAGTTTTGACAGTATACTCATATTCTAAGCTGCATTGCTTTTTAGTCTTTTATGTCACAGTGGTCTTTTTATGCCCCCTTCTTCTTGTTTTTGGCCTGTCTGTCTGTCATTGTGTGTGTCTGTCTTTCTGTCCTGAACCTTTTTTGTCATAACTTTGCATTTTTGATGACAGCATCTTGATACTTGGCATGCATGTGCATCTCATGGAGCTGCACATTTTAAGTGGTGAAAGGTCAAGGTCATTCTTCAAGGTCAAAGGTAAAAAAACACAATCCAAGGGAAGTAATATGCTTTAAAGGGAGATAATTTCTACACCTGCCAACTGATAAATACATCTCTTGTTTATTTGTGAAACCAGAAGGCCCCATTACTAGTCGGTGTTCCGAGCATTGTCAATTCTGAATTTTAATTATAGTATACGGTTAGACTAAGCTGTCCTTTTTTGTTTATTTTGGGATTGGTACATAACGGAGGGGAACAAAATTTCCTGTTAATCATATTTTGTGAATTTGTATGTGTTTCTTTCATTTTAAACATTAATTAAATGATGTTAAAGTCAATCGCATTCACTTTCTTTGTTTGGACATCATAACATGAAATCACATGACATTGACTACATACTAGAAAGAAACTTATTTGTTTGTACATGATATCACAATGACTCAATACTAGACAGAAACTATTACATAATTGGCAGATTAAAACAGGATTATTTTGTTTTCTAGGAGAATTAAAAAAAAATAATTAGGGAATGGGTTCTGTAGTCCTGCAGAACCAAAAATTGAATAAAACATGCCCTGACCTAATGCACAATCAATCACCATGTAGCACCGCCCTGTCGTCCGAGTTTTTGTCTCAAAGCCAATTGAGAAACTCTGGTCACCCTTACTATGAAATGACTATGGAAAAATTCAACAATAGCACAGAATAATCAACATACATATTTCTACAGTAATTGGTATAACAGAGGCATTAAATTCTTAGAACACATATTTGACTTCAGGTCTTAAACCTTTTTCAACTTTGACAACAGTCCTTTAAAAATTTGTACGATATTCCTACAAATGATTACCTTAAATATTACACACTCATCAAAAGTATTCCAAAAAGCTACAAACAAAAACTAATTGTAGAAGATTTTTTAAACTTCAACCATGACACATTACTTGAAAAAGTGCAAAGTACAAAGAAAGCATGCAAATATTTATATAACCTACTACAAACCTTTGATGAAAATAAAACTAAACAGCAGCAAACATGGGAAAGTATAATGACTTCGTATTACTATAATGTTGATTGGAAGAACACTTACAAATACAATTTAAAGCCACAATTGACAATAACTTACGCAACTTTCAAAATTCTCCAACGTACATTACCTACAACATGTACCAATGCATACCTGTATAAATGTAAATTTTTATCTATGCTAATTCTGTGCTAGTTATAAAGAAAGTTTAATACATATTTTGTATGAATGTAATATTGTACAACAAATATGGAGAGATCTTGAAAACTATTTAGCAAGCAAAGATATATACATTGACCTTAAAGTTAACGTGCTTGACATAGATTTTGGGACACAAAAAGGTGGTGCAAATAATATGGTAATAAACTACATACTCATTCTTATGAAATCATATATATTCAATGTTAAAAATAGACATGAATGTCTAAATATTGAGACTTTCAAAAATGCTCTCAAAATGAAAATAAAATTGGAAGAAACAATAGCGTTTGAAAGAAAGAAAATAGATTTACACAAAAACAAATGGCAGAAATTTGTCCCACGCTAACATGATCTTGCCTATATCGTAGTATTCCTTTCCATCTTACCTTTTCCTTTTTTCCCTACTGAAACTCCTTATAAATTAAAGGGTAACTTTCTAATAATACTTTTACTTAAAGCTAATCATCCCCCTTTTTTTACTATCGTCCTCCTCTTGTCATTTTTATGTCCACCAGTATATACTGGGGGACATATTGTTTTTGCCCTGTCTGTCTGTTGGTCTGACTGTTGGTCTGTTTGCGCCAACTTTAACATTGGCCATAACTTTTTCAATATTGAAGATAGCAACTTGATATTTGGCATGCATGTGTATCTCATGGAGCTGCACATTTTGAGTGGTCAAAGGTCAAGGTCATCCTTCAAGGTCAAAGGTCAAATTTATGGGTCAAAATCGCTCAAAAGTGGACATAGTGTTTCACAAACACATCTTGTTTTTATATAATATTTTAGCATCATTTCCAAAAAAATTACTTCAACTTGTATGCAGAAATTGTATATAATATGAACATACCTTAATAACAATAATTGATATGTTAATGTTGTAAATGTATAACCTTATGTTTCATATGTATACGAGATGTATGTTAAAATTGAATAAAAAAAAAAATTTGACTATGATTGAATAACCAATTGGAACAGCAAGCATGCTTCCATTCACAAGTAATGTTACACATGTGTCAATATGTTTCATAGGTCATAAAAAGAAAGGTTTCGTTTTCACTCATTACGTAATTGACAGTATCCAACTTTACTTGTTTGAATTAATTTAAACTTTAATTTATTGACCATGTTTTTTGTGCACCATGTTTATACGTGAAACTGATTTTTAAAGCAAATTTGTACGGAAAGAAACTTGAAATACAATACCAGTTACTGCTTATGCATTCCTGTTACATATGCATGATTTTGTTTTTCAAGAAAATATCATACAACTATAAAAAAAAACAGAAATTTCAGTTGTATAAGCATATGCAATTTCCTTTTATGCAAAACATATATATCTGTATTTAACAATATTCACAGCAATATTAAAGGTCGCAGTGGCGTAGTGGATATGGTGTCTGCCTAGTGACCGGGAGGTCACGGGTTTGATCCCCACAGTGGGAGGTTCTTTTGATCTCCCCCAAAGGCACCAAGTACTGGTTCTAGGCCCAGGAAATAGACTCGAGAGCATTTCAATAAGCCTAAGGCTTTCGATGCAATCTAGCTAAAATAAATAGGTTTAAACAAACAATATTCACACAGTTTTGTGCCGTAACTTTTAATTCCAGAGCATGATGGATATTTCATCAGTCCCATTTATGGTGACGGATAGGTGATAATCATGTTACAAGCTTACAGTTAAAACTCCCTTGGTTCTCATCAACAGTTTATGATAGTAAAATACAGTTCATTGTTCAGGGCTGAACGGAAAACTGCAGTATCTCCTTCTTTATTTAATATGAGTTACAACAGTCTTCTGTTCACCCCTCGAGTCATGTATGCTGCATGAAATATTGCTGTCATTAGCAACATCATGTTCCACACATGGGAAGGGTGCTTGTAACAACAGACCATGTGCTTTAGCTAAATATAAACATGCAAACTCTGTACATGTAGAATTTTAAACTGAAAAATGATAGATTAATAACAAGTTTAAATTGAATAAATGCATTAAATGAGTAAATTAGGACTCATTAACATAAAAGAAAAAAACGTCTTATGTATACTTAGAAAAATACAAAGAAACTGCAGTACATGTATATTTGAAAGAGCCAATACTCATCAGGTAACATCATTTGGCATGAAAGTTATACATCCCAAGACCCAATCCTCCCAGGAAAACAAATACAGGATTAGGCCCTGAAACATGCTGTTAAATTACTTAATGATTGACCAATTGACATTATTGGACTGTATATGTCTAGCTACCGTATTTGTCATATGGTAACATTAACAGCAAATATTTACTGACAGTGTTTTTTGCCATTCTTTCAGAAGATCCAAATATCGCCACATTTCCTAGTGATGTCTGTAACAGAGGATAAGCAGGCCAGCATAACGTCACTTAAAGAGAGTCCAACAGAGCAGGTAGAAGGGGCTTGTGGAAGTGACCTAGGAGGACTGAGGCCGTCGACCCCATACAGCGAAAATGGGGACAATCTTAGCATGGAAGTGAGATTCAGTGAGGGCAGTTCTCACCATGCTAGCGATATATCGTCCGTTTCTTATCAGAATCTTTTAGATGATGATGCAACTGGTCCTGAGTTGTCCAGAAGAGGCAGTGAAGACAGCGTGGATTCCTACTTGCAGGACTACAATGATGACAATCAGAAACTAGACATTGCATGCACTGATAATTACAGAGAAAGACTCTCTGAGAGAATCTCAAAACAGGTTTATGACAAAGATACTATGAAGGTGGAAGATAGGAATCTCTCAAGTTGTAATAGTGTGAACAGTGATCCTGGTCCCAATGCCCAGGTTTTGTCAGACTATCAGTTAAAAGGTGTGAAATCCAATTCGGTCAATCCGCCATTAAATGTTCAAGATAGCTTTAGGAAGCACGAACTTGTTGTGACCATGCGAGATCAGCAGAGAAGTAGGTCATTGCCTCCTGCCGAACAAAATGTGGCAATAGAGAAAAAAAGAAACAGTTTAGAAATCCGCAATAATATACCTGTTGCAGGAGAAGTAAAAAATTATCAAAAAGACATTCATTTTGATTCAACATTTTCTAGTCATGGTGCTAAGCCTAAAATACCTAAACAGTCACCCGGGCTTGCTTGTAGAGTAGAAGAAAACTCAGTCAAAGACGAAGGGAAACGTATTATGGACAGCAATGCTACACAGATAATTAATGATCTGATTCAGGTATCCAAGGCTAACGCTGCTGCATTAAATGCAGGTTATACTAAGTCTGTAAATGAAAACACAGATGATATATCAGAATCTTTACCGCACAATGGTCAACCTGTGACAGGCAGCCTGCCTCCAAATGATATTGTGAACGAGTATGAATATGTGAAATACTCGCGCATACAAGAAGGTAATCACTATGTAGGTATGCGGCTGGCATACAGTAGTTCTGAGTCAGACGGTCACTTGCAAAGGTCTGTGGAGGGTGGACTGGAGGACATGCATTCTCGGGGAGATATTGGGGATCCAGAAAATCATCATGGGGGTTTCTTCAGTCCCGATTCCCATGTTGGACACGTTAACGTGAACTTAAATGAAGATGTTTTAACTGAGATTCCACTGAATGGTCCAGAACTGGGGGAAGATGGCAAAGCCTTCACTCTCTCCCCAGAAAATACTGACTGTGACAGTATAGAAATTGAAAGTGTGGTATCTGAAGGTGACAGTGAGACTAGAGGAATGCCAAATGTGGAAGATGGTTTGTCTAGTAGTCAGACCAGTGACAATGAGGACAACGTCAGGTCTGAACATAACACTCCAAAGAAGATGTTGCAGAAGAGACAACAAGAGGAGGTGGAGAGGAGGCTGTACGGTGTGGAGTGTTCCGCCATGAAGCCGATGGAGATGGATGCTGAGGCAATAATGGACGATTTGAAGATGAAGAGAGAGGCTCTTGACCATGCTATATCTGAAATTAAGAACGCCATCAGAAAGAGTAAAGGGGTTTCACTTGAACCTCCTTCCACTGATGATGCAGAGGATCCTATCTGGATAAAAAGGTAAGATTGATAACATGTCCG
>VMBQ01002382.1:56292-119643 GCA_007657795.1 Dreissena rostriformis
GTGACATCTAATAGTCCTCTACCAAATTTGTTCAAATTATGCCCCTGGGGTCAAATTTGACCCTGCCCCGGGGGTCACAAAAATGAACATATGCTTAAATAAGGCCTATTTTGTGCAAACTTTAAAAATCTTCTTGTTTATAATTATAGAGCCTAGGGCAACTAAATTTGGTATGTAGTGACATCTAATAGTCCTCTACCAAATTTGTTCAAATTATTCCCCTGGGCTCAAATTTGACCCTGCCCCGGGGGTCACAAAACTGAACCATTCCAACTTTAAGCGCCCAGTGGGAAAAGGGATAGAAAGAGAAAGTCACATGCTTGAGTACATTTCAACCCATGCACATTGCACGCTTTTTTCGCATAAAAAACAGTGGAGCTATACAGGGCCATCATGGCCCTCTTGTTTATGCCCCCCGAAGGTGGGCATATAGTGATCGCACTGTCCGTCTGTCTGTCCCTCTGTCCGTCTGAAATTCCGTCACACTTTGCGTATAGGTTTCGAAAAATGTGGAAAAACACTTTGCGTTTAGGTTTAGAAAAATGTGGAAAAACACTTTGCGTTAAGGTTTAGAAAAATGTGGAAAAACACTGCGTTTAGGTTTAGAAAAATGTGGAAAGGGGGGCATATGTCATCCTATGGTGACAAGCCTTGTTTTTATTAATATCATTTTATGTTTAAACTTTATTGGGCTTAGCTTTAGGCCTCTGTTTGGGGTGGAACAACTTAAGTAAAACTCTTATGCTAAACAAAAAATAATGAGATAAAGGCAAGTGTGGTTGGCAGCTTCTTAGTACAAGAAATTGTTAATATTTTCAAGGCCACCTTACCTATGAAAACTTTTTTGTAAAGGTAAAAAAAAAATACCTGAACTATAATTCTTTAAATCACAAAGCAAAGGCTATTATGTTGTGTGCATTAGATGCTTCAATTTATCAGGCATCGAAGAATCCACTCGACCGCTCGCATTTGCGAGTGAAGTTGACGGTCGGGCGNCTCTCCCAACCCCCGGTCAACAGGAGCGCGCAGGTACCCGTAGATTTACTCTGACTGTTGTAACTTATGAAGTGTGTCATTTGTCATGTGGCTTTGAAATAAATTTCCTTGAATGCTCACCATGAGGAAACGATGTTTTGCTTGTAATACCCTTCTCTCCAGCTTAAAGTTCAAGGTCACATTAAGAGGTCATCTAGGATATATTGAATCAAATTACATTTTGTCTGGACTAATTCAATCTAAAAATATCTTACCACAAATGAACACCATGTGGAGATGGCGTGCAAATGTGAGATCGTATGCAATGCCGATGTAATAATCATAAATATGACAAAACAAACAATAAAATCATGCAGTGTTTTCAATGAGATGCATCAATAAAAATAGCAAATAGTTATGCTTTATATAGAATATATGCAATTCCCATAATTCTTAGTATGTTAATGCTCTCCAAAATAAGCTAGCATATAATCACAGCTTTGTCCATCGGTCAGAATTCCATGGAATTGTGTTGCCATGGGTCTGAAACAAGTTTTGACAATAATTGTTTCTCACCTGATCTATGTCTGTCCTTCCGTCTGTCAAATTTTTGTTTCGGCGCGAGATCTCAGGTACTTATGATCCGAACTTTGATGAAACTTGATATGCAGCATCCCTTTAGGGTGGACATGTGCATCCTTGTTAGTTTGTTCTGGTTTAATGATTTTTCAGGGAGTTAATCCCCTTTGATTATTTATATGTCACTGTTCTCAATGGAGGTCTCAGGAAATAATGATCCAGATTTGATGAAATTTGATATGCTGTATCTATAGAGCGTTGGCATGCGCAACCTTTTCAGGTCCTTCTGGTGCAATGTTTTTTCACGTAGATATTGCCCTTTGATTATTTATATGTCACTTTAATTTTTTGTATGTGATCTCAGACACTTATGATCCGCATTTGATGAAATTTAATATGCAAAATCACTTTATGGTTGACTTGCACACAATGATATTTTAAGAGTTATTCCCCGTTGATTACATTTGTACTTTTGTCATTTTCTGGTGGATTTTGATGCAATTTTACATGCACTTTCCTTGTAGGACTGACATTCGCATATTGTTAGGTCATTCTGCTCCTTTATTTGTCAGGAAGTTATTGCCCTTTTTTTTTTTTNCAAAGTCAGATGATAGTTTAAGTTTAGAAAAAGGTTCTGGTTGATCATTCCTATAAATATAGATATAAATTTTTGTTTAAATGCAGGGCGAGTAGATTAAAGTGAAGGGTGAGTGGATTGTCAGGCCTACTCTCCCTGCAGGGCGAGTGGCTCTGGACAAATTCTTTGAGGCCTGAATTTATGTATGTTTAAAATTTAGTAAAACTAATGAAGATAAAAACAAAGAATTCAAAAACAGTTCCATCAAAAGCCGAATAAGATGCATAAAACTGTAAACAGTAATAAACTGGAACTCGTATACCGCTGATCATTAAAAAAAAAGACACTAGTTTTTTGTTAGTATTTCTTTCATTTATTGAAATTACTTAAAATTGTTACTTAGGTATACATTTTGTATGTTTTATATTGATAGATATTTAAAATAATTTTAGCAACCAACACATACTTAAAGCTCTGAACTAGAAAGCGAGCGTGAGATGCAGCATTCCGATTTATATCCCTTCTTAGCAATTGAATTATCCGGAGATAATTTATCTCTCCTGCTTTGTTCCAGTGGTAGAGAATGGTGCAAAAGAATATTTCACCCAGGAATCAAACAATTTACTGTTATCCATTAGCCCATTTTCTACATTTTTGAGCAAATGAAAATATGTGTTTACAACTTTTACCTGACTTGTATGTAATGTATTTATATTAAATATATCACTTACTTTAACATTCTCTCCCTAGGATATAGAAACCAAGATTGATTCCATTTAGAGATTTTGTTATTGATTTGTTGAAAAAGAGGGGCATGCTTGTTCAGACCGAAAATGTCATTATCAGTCAGTGGTTATAATCAGGCTCTTTTTTCCCTTTATAAAGACCCGCCGAATAGTGTCCCTTTCCCCTAGATGTTTTTTTCCCCTCTGACAGAAATGTTCCCCAAAACAATGAGATCTAAAAAAAAAATTTTTTTTGGGAAACCTTTAATTTTATAAGTAAACCTGATCCAGTGTGGAAAAATATTGCATAATTAAATCATCTGTTGCCTTGAATTTGTTTTTAAACAGTAAAATATGTTAAATTGATTATTGAAGACTTACTTGTTTTTCCCCCAAATAATGCTTTTCGGGCGATTTTTTTCCCCTGAGAAAAAAAGGCCAGGCCCTTTCCCAAAAATCAGAAAAAAATCCCTGATAATGAACACAGCTAAATAAACCTAATTTTATTTTATTGTTAAGCGATTTATTCTATTGTTTCTTCCATAGAATTCAGGACTTATTATATCAAATGACTTTGTAAGACAACTAGAAACATGTGCCATTAATTTACTGTTGTAATATGGTTATCAGATTCCAACACATTATTTGTGAAATGTCTTCACAGTCAATCTAGCTGGCCTACATTAGAGGAAACGTTATCTTTGACGCGAATGTCGGCAGGGAAATTAGGTTTCTCTCTATCTGACCAGTGGATGATGTTTATGTTGGAGATTGAACATTTACAAGATTGTAATAAGGGTTCCCTATGGAGAAATCAATGTCTCGTCATCATGATTGCAGCTGCCAAGATTGCTTTTGGCAGAAGATGTTGACAAAATCTACATACAAATTAATGTATTCTGTCACAGAGTTTGGATTGGTAACATTGCTTTCAGCGCTTTTGGAATAGTTGGAATAGGAATGTGTGAAAAAGGCTGTGAGACATATTTGTGTGTACATACGCTAATAGGAAGTGCTGGCTGTTAAAAATGTACCTTGGATGAGCTGTGATGTATTTGAAATACATTTTCATGATGTTTGATGCAGAGAATGGCATTTTTACCACAAATCTGCAGTATGCTTATAAATGTTTGTAAGTTTACTGAGCAAGGTTGTTTTTTTCAGTAATACAGAACATTTATTGAAAACCATGCACTTTTTCTCAAAAAACTTGTAGGACTAGGTGTGAAACACTAATGGTTTCTTTGCCGAATATATATATATATATATATAGGATCTGGCATGAGTTGTCATATCATACCATATTTTATTAAACGAGTTCAGGAATTGTGTTAGTAAGCGAGCCTTTGGCGAGCTTACTAACAAATTTCCTGGACGAGTTTAATAAAATATGGTATGATATGACAACGAGTGTCAGATTTTTTTATCACATGCTTTTAAATGAGCAAATTAAATAAATATTTACGCAAACATAATGATAGATCCCGAATGTTGTTTACATTTCGTTATGTCATTTGACGTTGCAACGTCATTTCAGCAAAATAACAAAATGCGATTGGTCAATAAACGAAAACTTAGCCAATGAAAACGCTTAAAAAGTATATAACACATGTGTAATATAAAAATATATGTAATGGTTATATTACATGTGAAACCGGGTATGGCATGTGATAAATATATATAAGTTTTTTAGCTCTTACAAAACAGCTTTAATGCGATCTGAATTTCTATCTCAGATTAAAGCAGTTCATATCATGAAAGAATGCAAATATGTGGCGTGTTCTGAGATAACTGGGCATAAATCTTGTGCGTAAATTGTCATCCCAGATTAGCCTGTGCAGTCCGCACAGGCTAATCAGGGACGACAATTTCCGCTTTTATGGAATTTTTTGTCTAAATGATGTCTCTTCTTTGCAAAAATCCAGTTAAGGCGGAAAGTGTCGTCCCGGATTAGCCTGTGCGGACTGCACAGGCTAATCTGGGATGACACTTTACGCACAAGCATTTTGCCCAGTTTTCTCAGAACACGCCACATATGCTGGACTAAGTATGTAATCAGACTCTGTTAATGCTGCTGTATTGTGTTTAGAACGTGGCTAGAATAATGCACTCCCTGTCCATTAAAAGCAGTATTTACCAAATGTTTATGATTTCTATAAGTGGGTTTGCGAATGTTATTATTTCAAGATCAATGCTGATAAATCTAGACTGGCATTTGATGGAATCTTTTCTTCTTGTGAATGAAACAAAAATCTAGAAAGCTGCTTTTGAGTGATATTTTGGATATTGTTTAAAATCAGCAACTTGGAGAATATGCAATCATGTAAATTAACAGTTTTGCGATGATTTTTGACAATGTTTTGCTCTTAGCTTGAAAAATGTGTATGTAATATTTTTTTATTACCAGTATTTTATTGATTGTATTTTTTGTTTAATATCAACATTAAACATATAAATAAAACTTCATTTGGAAATCAATGATTATTCAATTAAGGTAAGTGACTTGCTAATATTTTTAAAGGACTGTAAACCACGAATGACCAAAAAAGAAAAGTTCTAAAATACCGTATTTTTTTTACAATCATTAGTTTATATTGATTAAAATATCACGACTGGTATATAACATTACTTGAAAAAAGTTTTATTTTTTATTTTTACTGCATTTTTGTATTTATTTAATTTTACTGGGTATGCATACAAGGTTACTACCAGTTAACTATAAATAACCCAAGAAGATTGATCATCATCATTGTGCATGCGTAGTGAATGTATATGTTTTATATATAAAATGATTAATTTTTTTGCATTATTTATAGTGTGTATACTGTTATGTCACCTATTTTGCGATGTACTTTCGATTTCACATCGCGAAATTTTATTACCGAATATATATGAACTTTTTTCAAGTAATTTAATATACCAGTGGTGATATTTTGATCAATATGGGTGGGGGGGGCGAGTCCGGTTCATTTTGGGAATGGGTCCGTAGGTCATTGGGAACGGGTCCGTTTACCAGACCCATCCAAAGAAGAAAAAAAAAAACACTGAGTAATTGGTAGGTTAACAATAATAAAATTATAATTTTGATATTGTCCATGTTAAAAATATAATGTATGTCAATTAATTCCATGTGTAGGGAAGAACCTCCAGTGATTCCTAAGGGGAGCTCCACGTATGAGGTCATAAACGGCAAAAGTGAGGTCAACAAAGCCCAGAATGCTGGAGCAGCCTACAAACAGGAACTTGACCACCGGGCAGCGGTCAGTGCCAGCAAGCAGGACCAAGACGTCAGGCCAAGTGTGGTGACCCATAAGCAGGGCGTTGACTGTAAAACTGGTACCAGGCAGGAGCTGGGGAGTCAGCGATCGCCACGTGACATTGCTGACAAACATGAGGAGCATAGTGAGTGATTGGCCTTCAAAGTGTGATTTTAATTTATGTTTTTGAGTCAGTTTCTGTGTGAATGTTTGTCTTCGAGGCATATACTTTAAGCATAATCTGGCATGAATTGCTTGTTCTTTTAAGACATGGGAATAATTTGTTGTAAGTCTTGATAACAATAATAGCTGAATTATGACAGATATGTAATCATTATGAAACTGGAGAGATGTGTTGGTATGCATTAATGGTAGATTGCGTTCAGTTTAGCACATATCTTTTTTTATACCCAACAGGTTATATCTGACTAGGAGTTCTACGGAAATGAAAATATATTCATGCCTTTATTATTGCACTTGTTTTGTTGTAAACACTTGATGAATTCTATGTGTTTCAATTTTTTTACTTAAACATTCTGATTGAACTTTCCTTTAATAAATAATGATCAGGCCACCAGAACTTGCATTTATGTAATCAGTGCCCCAGATAATTATTTGGGTAATAGGGTTTTCACCCATCGATTTTGAAAAATAGGGTGATTTCAGTTTTTAAATAGGGTGAAATAAGTTATTAACATGTACATGTATACCTCAAAATTATTGCTGCTTTACTTCTGTTGCACAGACTGTGTGCAGTATGCATTTTTCAACGTTTTTTCTGTCCCATCAACCTTAACAATTTCTAACCAGGGATATGACTTTTTCCCACTGTTTACAGGTTTTTTCAATCACGGACTTTCGATCATGTATTTGTAATGTATGTCAACTCGCTACTTTCAACTGCTGCATACACAGTTTCTAACAAATCGATAATACAAATGATTCAGTTGTTTGTACTTGGTTGGAAAAATATAGAGAGCAAAAATGGCGGATGTCTTTCGACTTCGCTTAGACATTTTTATTACGCACTGTTCTAGAAACTGAAAGTACAGACGCTTTACAAATACATGCACGTCGTATATATTTTTGTCAGACGCTTAATTTGCTATGAAATTTAGTCCGCATAGCGTTTGAATAACTTAGACTGTTTTGCTCCTCCGCCATCCAGGAGCTTGCTAACTTTCGAATGGATAAAATCTTCGCCGCCGTACAATAAGTATTCCAATGAGAAATCACCGAAATTGAGCAAAGCATTTTCGATCGATACTCGTATTGTACGCATCAAATTTTAAGAATAAGCATAAAAGTAATATTGATTGCGTTTTCAATACGCATTATATTGAATTTCTTTGCGTTTTCAAACATTTTAATAGGGTGAAAAATGCCGATACGCAGCTTATCTGGGGCACTGTTTAATCAAATTAATATGAGCTCGCTCTGAAAAAAGGGGGTTTAATGCATGTGCGTAACATTTCATCCCAGATTAGCCTGTGCAGGCTGCACTTTACCCCTTAAAAGGATTTTTGTTAAGAAGAGGCTTTCTTTAAACGAAAAATATTATAAAGCGGAAAGTATCGTTCTTGATTAGCCTGTGCGGACTGCACAGTCTTATCTGGCACAACACTTTATGCACATGCATTAAACCCCCTTTTCTCAGAGCGTGTCTCATATGTATAATGGTATTGTAGTTTATGAGGCAACACATGAGCAAGATCATCTTCTGACCAGTCCGAATGTAAGAGACGGTAAAGGTAGCCAGACATCGAAAGGTAAATATATGATATGCAATTTGTCGTGCATGTGTTTTTGTTGTGGTAATCAACATAATTCAGTTATTTAATTAAAAAAACAAAGAACAAGTACCATGCCAAGTACTATATGTACCGATAAATTTAACTGATATGGTCATTTGCTTGTTTCTAACTACAGTCCCACCCCTCTTTAGCAGCCAGTCAAGGGAAATGGCCAAATTGGCTGCTTAAGCGGGGTGGCCTCTTAAGAGGGGGTTGGGTCATATGGAGTCTGGAGTTGATGAGTGCATGGCCAACTGTTCAATTTTTGTATAAACAAAGTGGTAAATATGTGTACATGTATTAAAAAATGAATAGACTTAAAATAATTTTATTTCTTCATTTCTAAGATCAGCCATAAAACAACATTTTCATTCAAAATTATTATTTTAAACAATAACGACATTTAGAGCAATACTGTTAATTATTGACCTTATCGGCAAGCTGTTGCATTCGCACATTTGTATCTCTTTTGTCAAAACATCGCAGTCTAACACTGCATATCATGTTTTCGCAATAACCAAAATTAAACCCAGTCTTGACCAGATTTTCCGGTAAATCAGTACACAGTACATTTTCTGTTTTAATAATAAACTACCTAAAAGAGCGTAACGTCAAAGATACAGCATTCTCTTCGCTACAACGTTATGCTTCGACAGTGTATACACCCACGCTAATTTTCGGGCGCTTTTTACCAGGAAAATACATGTTGCTAGCGTAAGGGTCGGGTAAGCAATAAAATGGGGAAAAATCAGTACACACACGCTTTACATGCGCATGGCGTGACGCTGTACATTGCCGCATAGTTTTCGCACGCTTTTTGTTGGGGCAAATGAAATGCACGTGGACTTTTTATTTAAATCAAGAAAGTGTGTATTTGATTACAAAATCTGTATTCTCATTTGGAAATTCAACAAAATATTTATATTATATTTATAATGGATTCAATATTTAATTTCAATATTAACTTTGTGAAAACGCTTTACGTGTCGAAACAATGTTTTGATAATGCTCGAAAAGCACCATTTCCAGGAGGATTACACCCAGTTGCTTTCATCAGTCTCGTAAGTAACTGACCACGTTTTAATCGTAGGGCCCGATTAGTGTGGTAGATATAACAAAGCCATAAAACTGCAATAAACCACTGAAATTATCGATTCATAGTGACACGGGGTGATTCACGGCTGTTCCCATCGTCAGTGCCTTGGGGCAATAAAACGCGCATTGTGAAAATAATAACGGATATTGTGATGATAAGTTTTATAGTGATAAGAGAATTTAAGAAAAATGGTTTTTACCGAAAGTCACACATTGCTTTAACCCGATAATCTGCCGCAAATTAATTGCAATTTGCAAACTGGCTGTCAAAATGATTATCACACGTCACGCTTCAGTACTACAGAGCCTAAACTGTAGATTGGAAGTACATATCAATTTTTTCGCCGTTGCGTCGGTGTAATTTTGCCTATGTACATGACCGACTTACTCACGCGTGACCGGTCATATGGTGGAAATTTAACATTTGGGATGCAAATTTCTCTGGCCGCGGCCGGAGAAACGGGGTGACCGGTAATGAGGGGTGCATTATATAGTGTTTATTGACAGTCGCGGCACAGACCGGCCGCCTACACGGGGTGACCGTGAATGAGGGGTGACCGGGAGTAGGGGTTGGACTGTATATTTGTAGTTCTATAATTTGGTGGTCAGCATATTCCATTGCAGTCACTGATAATTTTTGTACCCGCATCATTGCTATTTTGTGTTTTTCCTATCATTAAAACTTTTTATGCCCCCCTTCGAAGAAGAGGGGAATATTGTTTTGCATATGTCGGTAGGTCGGTCGGTCGGTCCGTCCGTCTGTCCACCAGATGGTTTCCGGATGATAACTCAAGAACGCTTAGGCCTAGGATCATGAAACTTCATAGGTACATTGATCATGACTGGCAGATGACCCTTATTGATTTTGAGGTCACTAGGTGAAAGGTCGAGGTCACAGTGACTAGAAATAGTAAAATGGTTTCCGGATGATAACTCAAGAACGCTTACACCTAGGATCATAAAACTTCATACGTACATTGATCATGACTGGCAGATGACCCCTATTGATTTTCAGTTCACTAGGTCAAAGGTCAAGGTCACGGTGACTCTACATAGTAAAATGGTTTCCGGATGATAACTCAAGAAGGCTTACGCGTAGGATCATGAAACTTCATAGGTACATTGATCATGACCCGCTGATGACCCCTATTGATTTTCAGGTCACTAGGTCAAAGGTCAAGGTTACGGTGACTTGAACCAGTAAAATGGTTTCCGGATGATAACTCAAGAACGCCTATGCCTAGGATCATGAAACTTAATATGTACATTGTACGCAGATGACCCCTATTGATTTTCAGGTCACTCGGTCAAAGGTCAAGGTCACAGTGACTCGAAACAGTAAAATGGTTTCCAGATGATAACTCGACAATGCTTACGTTTAGGATCATGAAACTTCATAGGTACATTGATCATGACTTGCAGATGACCCCTATTGATTTTCAGGTCACTAGGTCAAAGGTCAAGGTCACAGTAACTCGAAACAGTAAAATGGTTTAAGGATGATAACTCAAGAATGCTTACGCCTAGGATCATGAAACTTCATAGGTACATTGATCATGACTCGCAGATGACCCCTTTTGATTTCAGGTCACTAGGTCAAAGGTCAAGGTCACAATGACTCGACACAGTAAAATGGTTTCCTGATGATAACTCAAGAATACTTAGCCTATGATCATGAAACTTCATAGGTACATTGATCATGACTGGCAGATGACCCCTATTGATTTTCAAGTCACTAGGTCAAAGGTCAATTTCACAGTGACAAAAAACGTATTCACACAATGGCTGCCACTACAACTGACAGCCCATATGGGGGGCATGCATGTTTTACAAACAGCCCTTGTTATTTTTTTATTTTTACATTTTGAATGATAAGATGACAAAATATAATTGCTATTAAAGTATTTCTTTTCTCAATTTTAGGTTTATTTCTTACTACATGTTTTTTTGATACATTGCTCTGTCATTGAAATCAATTATAACTGAAATAAGTTCTACTTGAACTTATACATGTATGTTACTTTCACAGCATGCATGAGTCGTGTTCTGAGAAAACTGGGCATAATGCATGTGCGTAAAGTGTCATCCCAGATTAGCCTGTGAAGTCCGCACAGCCTAATCAGGGACGACACTTTCCGCTTTTATGACATTTTTCGTTTAAATGAAGTCTCTTCTTAGCAAAAATCCAATTTAGGCGGAAAGTGTCCTCCCTGATTAGACTGTGCGGACTGCACAGGCTAATCTGGGACGACACTTTATGCACATGCATTATGCCCAGTTTTCTCAGAACGCACCTCGCATGTCTGAAGGGCGAAAGTGTACACATTACATTGTTCTTTGTGACCAAGGTCAGATGCAGATATGAGACTGTTTAATATGAGAGTAAATTTTGGTTGTTGTTTATATGTTGTTTTTGCGCTATAGTATAATGTAGTTAACAAATATTAATTGATTATAAGTTGATACAAGTGAAAAAGTGGAAATGTTTATCTCGACTATTTACCAATCACCCATTTGTCAGAGTCTGCGTAATGCTCTATAACAGATATTCATCATCAAATATGTCTACACTGTCGTTACATCAAAGGTGACTGATACAAAAAATAATCATTATACTATCAAAGAGGAAAAAAAGTCGAGCGCACTGTCGTGGGACAGCTCTTTTTAGAAATCATAATTATAACATTCGTGTTCTACATAATTTTTAGTCTGAGTTATAATCATATTGTATTGTTTAGAATAATTCATTTTAATTTATGCAAGGTACTTACCAACTGTAAACTTTTATCAGTTTTAAAATGTATGAATTGACATGATGGATACAATTATTCGATTGTTATTTCTAAATGGAATGTGTTGTTGAAGTGTTTACCTGTCTGTCAAGTATAATTGAGGTTTATTCATTTTAGACTAAAAATCTATATAAATTTTCAAATTGCAAAAATAAATTTAGGTCTTTTGATTCAGTGCACTTCCAGTATAAAATATATAATTTTGAAGGTTTTCATTTAACATCATGATTAAACAATATGCTGTATAAGTAATGAAAATTTGCATTAAATGCATGTGGACATAATTTTGCTATTTTTGTTTCTCTAGTTTTATTGTTGGATGGCAAAAACTGTTTGTGCATAAAGATGCATTTTTGATGTGTTGTTCTACCGAGATGGTGCTTAGATACTGTTATAAACACAACATTTTGATTGTCCGTATTTTTCAGGAAATATTTTTAGTTGTGACAACAAAATCTGATGTTGTAAAGACAGACTTTGTGCAATCCTTATACATATAAGGTGCTTTTCAGTTGCACAAGTGGGTTATAGACATTTTTGACAAGTACAAAAATTAAGTCTCACTCTGGGAATACCGGTCTTCACAACACTTTCTGCCTTTATTGTATTTTTAGTTTAAAGGAAGTCTCTTCTTAGCTAAAATCTAGTTTAGGCGGAAACTTTTGTCCTTGATTAGCCTGTGCAGACTGCTAAATTATTTGTCGCTGCAATCCTAGAATGTTTATAGATGTTGAGCAATCGTAGGTTGTTGTGGATTTGTTTTTATGGAGTGAGTAAATTTCATTAACTAGGTTCAACAAAATTGCATTGTACTTCATTTTTTGTTTATTTTTTCATATAGATGATTGTTGCATGGGATTTGCATGGTTGTTATTTTATAGGCTATGATTCTGACGAAGAATACGATGAAGATGACGTTCGTTACACGAGGCGAAACCGAGGCAAAAAGTATTCTCAGATTCCAAAGGATGATGCCACCGAGCAGTTCACTAGTCACAGTCACAATAAGTCTGGTGGTAATGGCATGTCAAATGCTCGCGTAGATAGCGTTAGTATGTATGGGGACACAAACTCATACGCATTTACGCAGGACAGTCATAGCGAGCGCAGGAATTCCGAGTCAATCACTTCGTCAGAGGACATGGGTAGTGAGACGGAAATTAGTGGTCGCCCAGGTCACAACAGGAGGGAAGGAGGTACAATCTGACAAGATCACAAGCTCAATATATATATTAATATATTACCAGGGATCCTTTTTTTAAGTCGATGGGTCCTAGATTCGGCCGATTGCACTCCTGTTTTTATCAGAATAGTGTGTTCAAATACAGTACATGTCCAAAAATGTGCATTTCCTTTGGAGTTTTAACATCTTAAACATCCATAAAGTTCATTTAGTATGTTTTATGTGTTTGTACTACACACAAATCAAACAATATTTGTTATGCCAGTAGGGGACTCAAAATATGAAAACATTGTTCTTTGTAAAAAAAAAATCACCATTTGACATCACAAACGTCAAACAGTGATGCAGCAATTGCATGAATTTCTTAGGGATTATCAGTCTTTGATGGTAACTGTCCATGATTAAGTGTATTAGTGGGATGCATAGTAGAGACCGGAATGTGTTGGTGTTATAAAAAAGCCAACTGCAAAACCATGCCAATTATGGAACAATGGTGACACAGCTGGTATCATTCATTGTGACTGTAGAATATAAGAGAAATTGTCGGACCAATTTTGTTTAAATGTTTATTTTTTAAACCAAAACATTATTGGACCAGCAAAATAGAAAATAATACGATCCCTGTTAATTTCGTTCTTGCATTCCCTAGGGTTTTCAGTTTCACATCATATATACATGTATTTGAATGAGTTCAACATTGATCAAATATTGTTTCCACTTAAAGCCAGCACTCTTCTCAAAGTCATTACCATTTTGACATGTTTGCAAAACAGTATGGTATTTATTAATTTAGCTGGATCAGGCAAATATTCTCTTATGCCATATGAGTGCAGCATAGCTTTAAGCCTGCACAGTTGGGCAGACTGGTGAGGAACTACGCTGTCCGCTATAACTTCGTGCACGTTTTCGTGGTTTCTTTAGCCGACAGATTAGCTCCAGACCAGACTAGGCGACTGTACAGGCTGACCTGGAGCTACTCTGGCCACATATGGCATAAGACCATTTTTTGCGTGACGCTGTTCATTTCATCTACTTAGGTCAAACTCTGAAGAACAGGAAAATCTGAAATAATGCAAAAATGATTATTAATGCATTGTGGAAATAACATATGATTTCAAACTTCGTCTGATAAAGCTTTTATATAGTGGACTGATAGTGGACTTTGTAACTTGTACCTCTTAAAGGAATATGTATGGAAGAGGTAAGATTATGGGTTCTTCACAAATAATGATGGAGAATGTTTATTCTGATGATACATTGCACGATAATTTACATTGATTAAACCAGAAGATAAATGATAATAACAATAATAAAGCTTTGAATGGGAATGGGAATGATGTTTTGCACAAAGACTGTATAAACCACTAGAGACATATACATGCACTATTAATAATATAGCAAAAAAAGGTCTAAATTGCATAAGGAAGTCTGTGAGATAGGGATTCTTGTAATACCTTTTTGTAAAAAAAATGATTACTGAGATTATTCAATAATTCATGTTCTTCTTTGCAATTAAAATCATGAATGTTTCTTTTATAGTAGGGAAGCATGGCCTTTACAATTTATCCAGTTAGGTTGATATTGTATGTGGACTAGAGCATGTTTGATTTACAGACTTTAAAATTGCATGAAGTTCATTTTACATTCTTGGATGGCACATAGATGTAGTGAATGTACATTGCATACATTTGAAAGTATTGTATGTTTTATTTATGCATGACAGCTCATCAACTTAGATCACAACACAAATAAAATATCTAGGACAAATTTCTGTTCACCATTTCCCGATAAGTCGTGCAGTTTATCTTTCAAAATTAATCATGCTTATTATCAAATAAGACCTTTTTAAAAATGATGCTACCTTTGATCTGCATCATGTGAAAATGGGTGTTAGGCCCTTTGCAGCCAGCATAGCTACAGAACAGTCTGCATTTAGTCTGGTCTGGAGCTACTCTGCGCAGGCAGGTCTGGAGCTTCTCTGACCGCATTTGGCATGCAACCCATTTGCGCACTACGCAGGTCATATCCTAGGCATGGGTGCACATAAATCATATTGGAATACAACTTACTACTAACACTTGCCTGTTCCTGATGCAGATTTTGACACGGATGAGGAGACTGACCAGCTACTGGAGAAGCAGTACCAAGGCAACCAGTATGTGGACATTCCTGAGCTCTCCCAACCCCCGGTCAACAGGAGCGCGCAGGTACCTGTAGATTTACTGTGATTGTTGTAATTTATGAAATGTGTCATTTGTCATGTGACTTTGAAATAAATTTCCTTGAATTCTCACCATGAGGAAACGGTGTTTTGCTTGTAATACCCTTCTCTCCACCACAAAGTTCAAGGTCACATTTAGAGGTCAGAGGATATATTGAATCAAATTACAGTTTGTCTGGACTAATTCAATCTAAAAATATCTTACCACAAATGAACACCATGTGGAGATGGCGTGCAAATGCGAGATCAAATGCAATGCTGATGTTAATAATCATAAATATGACAAAACAAACAATAAAATCATGCAGTGTTTTCAATGAGATGCAGCAATAAAAAAAGGAGAGCAAATAGTTATGCTAATTATACCCCCATTTCCATTGGTAATGGGGGCTATATAGGAGTCACTTTGTCGGTCGGTCTGTCGGTCTGTCTGTCTATCCCGCTTGTCCGGGCCATAACTATGTCGTTCATCAAGGGATTTTGAAATTATTTGGCACATATGTTCACCATCATTAGACAGTGTGTCGCGCGAAAGAATAACGTCAATATCTCCAAGGTCAAGGTTACACTTTGAGGTCAAAGGTCAAAAATGGCCATAAATGAGCTTGTCCGGGCCATAACTATGTCGTTCATCAAGNACGTTGTCAAAATGTTTCTCTTAATGATATGTTATTTGAGTTCAAAAGTGGTTCCGGTCTGTTGAAAAACATCGACCAGGTCAAAGCTTGAAAAATCTTGAAAAACCTTGTTTATCTTTAACCACAAAGCACGCAGCTTTGATATTTGATATGTGACAAAGATTGTTCAAATCATGCCAGTGGGCAAGCTCATTTCACAGGTGAGCGATCTAGGGCTATCTTGGCCCTCTTGTTAAAAGTGCCATTGCACAGTGTCTGCACATCCCTGCATCCTAACAAAAATATTTCATCAGATTCCAAATCAATTTAGTAACCGAGTTTTCAACAAAGTTGAACATCCTGGTTATAAGATTTGGGTATGGTATGTGTGTGGGCTGTAGTGTTAAACAGGTGGCTTCCAGTCAATAACTTAATTTTGAATTGACCAAATTGATTAAACTTTGGATACACTAAACTTACATAGAGACCTTCATGTTACTTTGGATTGTATTTGTTTAGTCAAGGTCACTGTTACTTAAAATGGAACATAATTTCCACTAAAAATGGAATTTAATTTCCTCTCAACAACTTGAGTTTGGCTGGAGATTTTGCTCTGAAATTGTGTATGTAAATATAAGTACATGAATACCTAGCTTGGGATTTCATTTGGGAACATTCAGGGTAAGGTCAAGGTCACTGTTACTTGAAATAGAAATACTGTATTCTGCTCAATTACTTTAGTTTGGATTGAGGTATTGTCCTATAATTGTGTGTGTAGGTTGCTTAAATGCAAGCCTAGCTTTGGATTACACAATAATTAAAATTAAATGAACTAAAAAAAAAAGGATTTGGGATTCAATAGATGTCAAAAGAATGTTTTTTTTCCCTTCAAAACAAAGACAGAGACAAGTTTGTGCTGTGTTTAGAGGATCAAGGATACTAGTTTTGTTATTATACAGTTTTATGTGTTTGAAAGTTTTTTTTAAGCACAAATAGGTTATGCAGTACAATTTAGAGAGTGAAGGATACATATATATATATTATAACCCTGTTTCATATCTTTTTCATCGGACCCATCATTCACTACTAACTGTTTCAAAACTGGTAAGTTTATCTACAAACAAATAAAGGCATTAAACGTTTATTTTATTTCATTATATTTTAATTCTTGCATGGGGATCAGATTATGTAACATTGTTATACCCCCATTACCATCGGTAATGGGGGCTATATAGGAGTCACTTTGTCGGTCGGTCTGTCTGTCTGTCTGTCTGTCGGTCTGTCCCGCTTGTCCGGGCCATAACTATGTCATTCATCAAGGGATTTTTAAATCATTTGGCACATATGTTCACCATCATTAAACAGTGTGTCGCGCGAAAGAATTACGTCAATATATCCAAGGTCAAGGTCACACTTTGAGGTCAAAGGTCAAAAATGGCCATAAATGAGCTTGTCCGGGCCATAACTATGTCGTTCATCAAGGGATTTTGAAATCATTTGGCACATATGTTCACCATCATTGGACGGTGTGTCGCGCGAAAGAATTACGTCAATATCTCCAAGGTCAAGGTCACACTTTGAGGTCAAAGGTCAAAAATGGCCATAAATGAGCTTGTCCGGGCCATAACTATGTCGTTCATCAAGGGATTTTGAAATCATTTGGCACATATGTTCACCATCATTGGACGGTGTGTCGCGCGAAAGAATTACGTCAATATCTCCAAGGTCAAGGTCACACTTTGAGGTCAAAGGTCAAAAATGGCCATAAATGAGCTTGTCCGGGCCATAACTATGTCGTTCATCAAGGGATTTTGAAATCATTTGGCACATATGTTCACCATCATTGGACGGTGTGTCGCGCGAAAGAATTACGTCAATATCTCCAAGGTCAAGGTCACACTTTGAGGTCAAAGGTCAAAAATGGCCATAAATGAGCTTGTCCGGGCCATAACTATGTCGTTCATCAAGGGATTTTGAAATCATTTGGCACATATGTTCACCATCATTGGACGGTGTGTCGCGCGAAAGAATTACGTCAATATCTCCAAGGTCAAGGTCACACTTTGAGGTCAAAGGTCAAAAATGGCCATAAATGAGCTTGTCCGGGCCATAACTATGTCGTTCATCAAGGGATTTTGAAATCATTTGGCACATATGTTCACCATCATTGGACGGTGTGTCGCGCGAAAGAATTACGTCAATATCTCCAAGGTCAAGGTCACACTTTGAGGTCAAAGGTCAAAAATGGCCATAAATGAGCTTGTCCGGGCCATAACTATGTCGTTCATCAAGGGATTTTGAAATCATTTGGCACATATGTTCACCATCATTGGACGGTGTGTCGCGCGAAAGAATTACGTCAATATCTCCAAGGTCAAGGTCACACTTTGAGGTCAAAGGTCAAAAATGGCCATAAATGAGCTTGTCCGGGCCATAACTATGTCGTTCATCAAGGGATTTTGAAATCATTTGGCACATATGTTCACCATCATTGGACGGTGTGTCGCGCGAAAGAATTACGTCAATATCTCCAAGGTCAAGGTCACACTTTGAGGTCAAAGGTCAAAAATGGCCATAAATGAGCTTGTCCGGGCCATAACTATGTCGTTCATCAAGGGATTTTGAAATCATTTGGCACATATGTTCACCATCATTGGACGGTGTGTCGCGCGAAAGAATTACGTCNTGAGCGCTGGAACCGGATTTTGAAGGCCTTTGCAAACAGTTTGGATCCAGATGAGACGCCACAGAACGTGGCGTCTCATCAGGATCCAAACTGTTTGCTATTCTGATAGTGGTCTTAGAAAAAAATGGAAGAAATGCTAATTTTAGAAATTCAGCAGACGACAATTTTAGCAGACGACAAATTTCCCAGCATGCAAAGGGATATTGGAGTCACTCTGTTAGTTTGTTGATTGTTTTGTCCACATGAAATGTTACTTATTTGTGGAGTGAACTACTTTGAAATGTCTCAAGCAATTTAATTGAAAACTTAAAATGTGTTCCCACAATTAATTGATGATGTGAAAGATGCTTTTTATCCCCAGTGATCCACACATTAATTATTTATTTGCCCTTGAACATAGATTAATTAGCGGTTAGGCATTAGTCACGTTTGTGTCAAAGCTCTAGTTTATTTTAGCCAGACATAAACCAATTTTGAAAAGCACTTTAGTGCTCTCAGCTGCTTATTGTTGCATTTCAATTTTAATATGTGGGCTTTTTGGACCGAATTTGCATGTTGCTTTTTTCTTTCTTGATTTTACTGATTTGTTTTATATGTAACTCATTGGCCATATTCTATTAAGTGTATGTTAAGATTAGTTGTCACTTGCATTACCAAAATTTTGTATTTCAATGATCAGTTTGCATATTTGCATGTTGTTACAAATTTAATCCTAAACAGTGACATTGTCTGTAATCTTAGAACCATGTAATTAACATTTGATGGAATATGGTGTTATTGTAATGTTTCTTTTTTGTTCAGCAGCAGTTGGTATTGTCCTGTGGAATGTTTTCTATGTGTTTTTCCTTCATGTTTTGTAATGAAGTTAAAATATAATATTTATGTTGATCAGATCGCATACGATTGAAGTTTCATTAGTGTATGTGTTAATATCATCCTTTTGTGGTTTCAACAGGTACATGTTAGAGTTAATTGAGCCGGTCTTTGGGAAAATTGGGCTTATTGCATGTGCATAAAGTATCGTCCCAGATTAGCCTGTACAATCCACAGAGGCTTATCAGGCGTAACAAGTGCAGCTTTAATGGAATATTTTGTCCTTGGAAAGCTGAAAGTGTTGTCCCAATTATGCGGATTGCACAGGCTAATCTGCCATGACACTATTGGCACACGTCACTTGTGTTAAGCCCAGTTTTCCCAGACACTAGCTCAAGTGTAGATTTTAAGTGTAAAAATCGATCAGTGAGCTTTCAATTATTGGTTGTGTTAAAGTGGTTTCGCAAATTTACCATATGGAGAATATAATGAGAGTGTATAATTAGGGCCATTCTTATATTTGCATCCGTGTACATGATTAGTTGTCCATTAGTTTATCATCTTCATTTTAAGTTGTTCTTTTTTAAACATATTTTTGTGCAAAGTGTTTTATGAATGCCTCTTGCCTTTAAAAAATCAATTGAACGTTACCACAAGGGTGAACTTTTATATCTATAAGACTTAAATTGTTAAAAATTGCTATTCAGCCGCATCATGCAAAAATGTGTCTTAAATCATATCCGGCAAGCGTAGTTGTAGACCAGACTACCCAATTTTGCAGTCTGGTCAGGAGCTATGCTCTCCGCTCTTAAGTCATGCAAGGGTTTTGTGGTCTCACTAGCGGACGGGTAGCTCCTATTTGCGCAGGCTGGGCTGGAGCTACGCTGGCCTCATATTGCATATGACCTATTTGCATGACGCGGCTCTATTAAAGGCTTAACAGTATACTTATTTCTACACATACAGACTGTTAACATCTATACGACAAAGACAAAGGTAGTAGACATATTTTCAGCTTAAAAATATGAGCTATCAACATTTGAAAATACAAACGATAATCATCTTAATAAGTAATTTTTATTAACATGAGATGTGTTTATTATATAAAGAGTATACAAGCTCACAACAATAGTGGCTTATTTGCATAGACCCATTGGGCCTATAGGCCACCATAACAAAGTTGAAACAAGATACATGAACTAATTTTGATATAAGGTCCTGATTGTGTTTCAGTTCAAATCAATGACCCTGAAAACCCTTCAGTGCTGATCGAGGGCGTGCTATTCCGGGCCCGATACCTGGGCTCCACCCAGCTGATATCTGAGGGTCAGCCTTCTAAGGCCATGAGGATGATGCAAGCCCAGGAAGCTGTAGGCCGAATAAAGGTAATGAATGAAATTTTGCTAGTATAAGTCTGCAGGAACTAGACAAACCTAGTAAAATTGTAAAGGGGTGGAAGATTCTGGTTAAGTACCTGCTTGTTGACTGGACAATAAATTTAAGGGATGAGTAATTGTCACAGGATTACCAAACCTTGTTGCTTTTTGTATATGGAGGTCTTTTTTGTGACTGCCCTGATGGTTATATTTTCTTGCATGTCAATGGCCAGGTGCTTTGCTAAAATATTAGCTGTCTCTTGATACTATGAAATACTTTCTAAGCTAGTGACCGTTCATTGACATGAAAGATGGTCAAAGAACCATGCAATTGTCTATTTAGCTAATATATTTAGTTTGCGTATCTAAAATAACTGTAGATCAAACAAAGTTAATTCACAGCTGAAAGATTACCAGTATCCATCCCTATGTCAATAACCAGACTTTATGATTAACCTGTTTGTTATATTTGTCCCCACCCTTTCAGCTTTCAGAAATTAATTTAAATATTGCATAGCATGTTGAATTATGTAAACAAAGGTGAAAACGTGAGTGAATATGATATAATTTAGTAGCGACTTCTACAATGCCTTACTTCATTTTAGTCATTGTTTCTCTGATATTGCTTGTCCTAAAAAATACTAACAGTCTTGTTGCAATATGGCCTCCCAGGCAGCGGTAAGTGATAACACGTTGTACGCTGCATGCTTGCATCTATTGTAGAAAAATCAGTCCAATTTATGCCTTTTTTTAATGATATTGTCCATTTAAACTTCAAGTAAGATGTGTTCAATCCGTGTTCAATGTTTACAATGTATGAATCATGGTTCATAGTTTATAACCCCAATTTGTTTTTGTGTTCAAGGTCCAATGAATCAATATGAAGTTTGTTCATTAAGTGCAGAATTCATGAACTGTTTGGTGCAGAAAAATGCTTAATGTTCATTAATATGAACTGGGCCATGCAAAAAAGTGTCTTATGCCATATGTGACTAGCATAGCCCCAGACTAGCCTGGTGTCAAATCTTAAGTCATGCAAAGTTTTCTGGTCTCATGAGCGGACAGGGTAGCGCCTTATCAAATTGTGCCAATGTGCAGGCTGGATTGAGGCTACGCTGGCTGCATATGACCTAAGACCCATTTTGGCATTTCGCGCTCATATAAATTCCCCGTCCATTAGCACAATGTGTAGTTATTGGTATTTGTTTCCTTAAAATGAGTTAAAAACTGGGGTCATCTAGAATAAGTCTTAAAAAAACACAAACTAAAACAATATGCATACCTACGAAATATGAGATAAACCTACACAACATGTGCTTGGAAAAACAATATGTACTTTATGTTGTTATCACGGATAATTATGCCCACAATATTTCATTTGGGTACAAAAAAGTGTACATAAAAAAGATTGTTGGGATTATTTTGTGCTTCTTGTATAAAATATTGTGCAAAGATGGTTGCAAATATAAATCATTGTAAGAACGGTCAATAACAGCAACTTACTCAGATACACTGTGCATGTACATCCAATATGATGCGCCGCTCTCTTAAGAACAAAATGAAGTTAATGCTCACAGTGCTGATCTTAAGAAAGGGAGATAACCATTGTATATTTTTGAGAAAACATTTTGAAGAGTTATGTTTGATTATTGTATTTTCTTGTATTAAAAGTCCTCATACAAATGAAAATGTTCAAATTTAGAATAAACCTTACAATATACTTAAAATGTCTAGTATACTTGAGGTTCATTTATCCTCATTGAGAAGAATGTTTGTGATTTTGCAGACACTTAACAATTGTAAACACTTTCCTCCAAGTCAAACTGTTTGTAAACACTAGCTTTGTTTATTTCCCAGTTTGCTGGTCCTCTTGCATTCTGTGTATGTTGTACTTCTTACCATCTGAGACTGTACTAGTTGTTTTGAGGGCTTACTATGAAATTATTTATTCAACAATTTACTAACTAAATATGATTATAATGATATATATCTAACCACTAATAAAGCAATTTTCATGGAAACAAATGTGATTGTCTTTCTGATTGCATAATTATAATTTCTGAATGCGCTGTAGGAATGGTTTCAATCAATTTTATCAAAGTGTATGGGGTTTGGACAGCCACCAAAATTGAAACTATTTAGTTACTTCAATAACAGGATTTCAATCGTTTGATATACATTTTTATGCTCCCCATATATATATATATATATATATGGGGGAGCATATAGTCGCCNACCACATTTTAACTAACTCTTTTGACCTGTTAATTCTTTTCAGTTCAATTCAACAGTGAAAAATATATCACTATCTAGTATCACGTTGAACATATTTTTTATTTCAAAATAATGACATTGTACACATACATACATTATGGAAAAAGGGTTAGACCTGAAGTTCTTCAACAGTATCGGGGGTCTTTCCCTTGCGATAGTTTTAACATGTTGTGATGTCAACAGACTTTTACACAGTATACAATTGAGAACATGAATCGCAATGAATGATTGATTGACGATAAACTCTATGTTCGTAATACACAGAACGGAACCTAAAATAAGAAGAAATACACGCATTATCCAAATCTAAATTTATTAATTATTGGAACGATACAATATGGAAAAAATAATGTCCAATTACTGCTACCGGATCGTGGACCATTTCTAGCCTGGCCCCACACCTAATCTCTTCATTGAGAACAGAAACTCGGTGGTATGTAACGTCGATTGATTTATTTGAGTATTAGGCCACAATTAAAATATTGTTGGTTTGCCCTTTACCGACCCTATATTTTACAGGTGGGTAGGTAGGTAGGAAAATTATTTTTATTTTATTTGAGAAATTATATTTTTAATACACTAATAGTCTCTGAATATTTATAACACTGGTATTAAAGCACTGTTGCAGAGTAAGAAGTCCTATGTAGCTTAACCATATCTTGTTTGCTGTTTTCTTGCATATATTCATATCAAATGCATGCTTGTGTGTTATAATATTACATCAAATATGTGTTCAATAAATGATGTTAATTGCTCTGAATGTAAATAAAATGTCTACAATATGGAAAACATCAATACCACTTATTGTAACAAGATATTTATAAATTATAATATGTCAATGTAATTGCATCAACTATCATGCATGGGCTTTAGTTCCTTCGATTTGCAGTAAGTATAAAACAAATTATGGTGGACAAACCAGTTATCGAACACCTAACAAATTACGTTAAAATTGTCTATTTTGAAAACACTTTAAATAACATCATCTACATCTACATCTACATGGTACTGCTATACAATCGTTGGACAATTATCAGAAGCAGGCGCGTTGTCAGAAAATAGCTGTTAAAGATATGTTAAGTGCAATTTACTAGGTACAGATAAAAAGATAAAAGAAGCTACAAGACTAAGATAAAAAGTTTAAAACACAGTAGACTAGAACTGGTGGAAAGGATGCAGCTGCCCAGTAAAGATGTCTAAACTGGGACTAGCTTGTAAGGACACAGGCAGGCCATTCCACAGACGAATACTACGTGGGCAGGGTTTTTTTTGGCCCGATTTTATAGCCGAATAACGGCTATGTTCCCAATGGCAAAAGGTATACCTTTTTTCCCACACAAGATTATTTTGGATTTTGTATAATAGGGTGACATTACAGATGTTACGACGCTGTTCTAGGGTTTGCCATTTGAAATCATTAAGCATTTGGGTAACACTACTGGTATAGTTGTAGTCATTACAAACATACCTGGCAGCTGATCTTTGGACTTGTTCAATTTTGTAGATGAGATATTTTTGCCAAGGATGCCAAACAGTTGAACAGTATTCTAACTGGGGCCTAACATACGTTTNATTCTTGCGGGCATAATTGACCCGCCTATGTCCATGTGGTCTCTCTGCTGCACACTGGAGAACAATTCAAAATTATGCGTAAATATTATTTTTATATGAATTAGCATTATCAATAAAGTAAATGCTTTACAGTTTATATTAAAATTAACAATGAATTTTCAGCAAATTTGTTTACCAGCCAATAATCAATAACTGGGTTAGGATCAAAGCCAGCAACATCTGATGACAACAACTTGGTCTGCATGAGGCTGTTTAATGTTGTGTCCTTCATGTTCAATCTGCGTGCTGTTTTTATCAGCTTCATTTGAGAGAAACTGGTCTCACAGGACACGCTTGTAGGAGGGAGGCTTTGCACCAGGTCAATGATGAGGTTGATATTAGGGAAGTCCTCTTCAAACACCATATCCCATGTTATGTCACAGTCAGTGAGCTTTACACCATGCCTGTACAATAGTTGTTGATTAAAATCATTACATATACCTTATTGATATTTGGGAACTCCACTTATACTCAGTAGTACAAGAATGTTTTTATTTCTTCATGATCTTGTGTGACATGACTCAATGAGTATATACATAGTGTGTTACATTAATGATTAATTTTACATAGTCATAATATTTGAGTTGAGTGGTCACTTTAATTTAAATGACAATACAGGGCAAATCAGTATAGGTAAATTTTAGTACATTATATTGTAAATGAAATATGATGCATTGCAGTGTTATGTTCTAAGTTAGTAACATATGGACATTCTGTACATTTTAAGTAATTGAATGTGTAAAACAATACTTTTTAACAAGCAGCTTCTTGAGAGTCTTCCACTCTGTCATCACTAAATCAGCATCAAAGCCCTCTCTGCCAAGGGTTTCAGGAAAGGCAGCTACAATAGCCTGCACACTGTCATCACCAAAGTCTGCAAATAGCATTTAATACTTAACTTATAAAAATAAATATTCTTCTTGATATATTATTCTATAGGCTAAATGTTAGTGTCATACAAACACACAGCATTACAATAAGTATTATAATGTTATCCTCGTTACTATAAACATGTACTGGCATGCAAAGTATACCTCTCCAGTGGCCATGAGTTACATTACTTTGTACATGTTAATTAACTTAGTAACTTTATTTTAATAAGGTTTCATAAATGTCTAATTTTAAGCACAACGTTTGAATTTCTAACATTTAAACATTCAGCCTCAGGATAAACAATATATTAAAATAAACCCTATTAAACATTCGGTCAGAAACAATGGCAATATATATTTTTCAGGAAACAAATGTAACTTCTAACACAACAGCAAACAAGCTATTCAGCGGGCAAATGGAACTACTAACAGAACTCGAACGGCAAAATCAATTAATCAGAAGGCAAATGGAACTTGCAACACAACTCCCAATGAACAATTTTAAAAACCTCTCATTGTGTCTTCATCTGCGACAGGCCATTTGCTTAGACTAAATGCCTGAGTGGCATTAACAACAGATTTGATGTTGTTGCTAAGGTCAAAGCGACAGCGCATAGCATCAGCCACACGTGTTTTTATGCCATCTGCATATGACAGACTGGGTGTGCATCCTTTAAGTTCTGTATTGCCTAGCTTTCCAGTGGCCAGCAGAGTTATCAGTGTTTCACATTTTCTGTATAAACGTTGCTATTAGTTGCAATTAAGCCTTCTTTTGCATTCAAATAATAACAATTACTCAGTATCACGATTATTGATTTATTTAAAGTCTGGCCAGGTGTTGTAAAATCTAAAAACTAAATATTTAAGATTACATATAACAGTATGAAGAATTTATGTGTGATAAATTTACTTAAGTTGCTAGTGTTGATATATACAAATAATTAACCATTACTCTCATCATAATTGTATTACTAGCATGTACATACATTTAACATAAAAATATACCTTTCATCTACTTCATCAATGAGATCTGCTGTTGTTTCAACCCAGATCATGCTGTCTGCCAAAGTTATGTTTTTGCTCTGAAGCTTCTTTGACAGCTGCATCAACGGCTTTAGAAGTTCCTGAATCAAAGTTGTTCACAATAAAATATCAATTTATTGTTTAAATAGTTAAAACAAAATATAGGAGGAAAAGATGCAAAAACTATAAAGTTAAAGATATTTCACACTGTTACAAATAAAAGTCAACATAGTTATATGCCTTACTGAAACATATTCCAAATGAACACACAATGTACCTGCATAAAAATGGCAAAAGCCATCAAGTTCTTGTCAAGTATCAGCTTTCCAAAGCCACCAGCCTTTGGGTTAGTATGCGACAGCGTTGACAGATGGGCCGCATATGCCTCATGAGTCCTCATTAGACTGGTCAGTGCATCATAAATGTGTGAGAGCCAGCGTGTGCCTGTGACCTTCGGTGGTAGAAGGCCTTTGACATTGAGAGCTGCCATTGTTGTGATCAAGCCTTTTTTATTTTTGTTATTATGTTTCATATAAAAAAAGTTCAGACCAATTAAAAGAGTCATCAATTTGTCGTAGAGGTTAACTGTCTTGAATACATCTCGAACTGCAAGTTCAAGTCTGTGTGCCAGACAATGGACATTCAAAAACTCCTCCCCAACTTCTCTTCGAAGAAGTGCAGCCAATCCAGATTTGATGCCAGTCATGTTGGCAGCCCCATCTGAGCACATTCCAACCATCGAACCTGGTTAAAAAAGAAACATTTGATTTAAACACAGAAAAGCAAGCAAAGTTTCAAGAAAAAAAACTTGTTTAAAGCAGAGAATTTTGTAAACATTTTCACCAAAACAATTAGAATTTCTTTACAATTTTGAAGGCATAAATGACGTTAGATTTGCACTGTACAAACATTTTGTGAATACATATTTTATTGAGTATACATATTGCATTTGTAATGCTTTTAAGAATTCAATCATAATATATTAAATACATTTTCTATTAAAGCCACTTAAACTAAAATGTACCTGTGTTTAAGCCACATTCGTCATACACATTTTTGACGTGCTGAAAGAGGTCAGCGGAGCATGTTGAGGCTGGTGAACCGATGGCCACAAATTGTTCACTGACTTTTCCATGTTTTGAAAACCGTATGTAGAGCGATTCCTGCTCGTCACCAGAGAGGTCGGTGGAACCATCCATAATTAGGGAATGGAAGGGGGCTGCTCTTACTTTTTCAGTGTGTTTATTCGATTCAAAATCAGCTATTGAAATGATGAATTTCAGTGCCGCTTTTTCACTTAAGTATGTACTACCAATGTCAAGGCCCTTCGCCTTGTCAAGTTCAGAGAGCATGCAATAGTCACTTAGTGACTTATTGCATTTGGCAACATAGTGGGCATTTCTGAATAAATAAGCCAACCTGTGGCGCTCTGCACTTTTCAGTGAAATAAGTGCTTGGCCGGCTTGGCTTTTGGTGACCTCTTCAGTGCTTGAATTGGCTGCCTTTAACACATCACTGGCTCTCCTGTGTGATTTTGAACTTTCGTGTTCAGTCACAGCAGAAATTCGAATGTTCTTAGAGCCATCCAGAAATGTGTTCTGACCACGAAACTTATGAGTAGCGTTGTCATTTTTAAGAGAATCGCCAGTCTTGTAGAATTCTAGGCACAAAGTGCACTTCATCGCCTTAGCTTCAATGTCATACGTCAGCCAATCCCTGCCCAACTTCCAACTTTCGCAAAATTTTCGTTCGGGCCTTTTTTCTTCATATTTTTTCCACTTCTCTTTCTGTTTTTCCAAAGAATCAGGTGGTGCCGGTCGTTTTCCACCGGGAGTCGCTCCTTCGTAATATCGTAGAAACATTTTTCAAACAGTTTTCAAACTCGGCGGTAGCGTTTGTTGATTCTTGTTGCTAAGTCTCAGTGCGCATGTCAGAGAGGAATCTGGTCAATACGGCCTAAACCGACGACGGCCTAGATAATTGATCACCAGCCTTTTTCACGCAGGGACATTGACAGTCAAGATCATGACATTGCGAATGAAGATGATCACAATTATTAATAACTATCTCGATTACGTCCATACAAATTGATATTTGTATCATTTAATAATCAGATTTATAATTATCTTAATTAGCCACTAGGCCGTCATGGATTTAGACCGTCCTGACGAGCATTCGTCATATGGTAACGACGCAAAAAAATGGACCAATCAGGTGCATTGCAAAATTCCGTAGAGTAGAGCGTTGGAACGGAAAGACGGGATCGCTATTTTTATACCGCAGAAAACTTTCAGAGCCGTAAAAACATAAATAATCAACAATTGCGTTCTTTTTTTTTACCGGAAAATCGGTCCTGTAAATTAGACCAACAGGCGGGACCTTACAAAATTTTACAGGACATGTCCGTCGGTCCGACCATGTTTGGCGGAGACTGAAACGGTCTCCAAATGGAGAGATAAAATGTCAATTTATATTATAACCTTAGTCGATTTCGTCCGCCTTTTCAATTAAAAAGACCATTTATTGTATAAGCAAACCAAAATGACCGAAATATATGATAAATTACGTCTTCGATGATAGGTTTCTCTTCCGCAATTGACATATTATCACGACTAAATGTACGTTAGAGTAAGAGTATCTTTGCTTGATGTATTAATTCAATACATTATTTAATTAGAAAATCATACGGATGGATTTGAACGGTTTTTGTAATATCTGTTGATTTACGTTTTTAAATAACTAATTCAATATTGCTTACAGTGTTGTTTGTTTTTAAGGAATTTCGAATGAGGCCTATCGTCAGGCCCAACGGGATGATGGGTTGCATTTCATATGCAGACAGTGTGAGGAAAGAAACTGGCCAGAAATCACCGACACCGATGCGGATGAAGATGAAGGAGCTCTCACCAACACTGACCAACAATCGATGGACAACTCGACATCTATAGATGTATCATCTGTCGCCGCTGATCTCGAACCGTTGGACAACTCAACATCTATAGATGTATCATCTGTCGCCGCTGATCTCGAACCGTTGGACAANATCATTTGACTGACTGTGACAACCAAATTTAAACAAAATAAATCGTTTCAATTTTTCATCTAAGTTCTAACTTCAGGTTAAAAGCGAAAGCAGATTAACATGTGCAAAAATTTACTTCATTTGAAAACTGTTATCCATTTCAAACTGAAATCTTCCGTGAAATATTAATTTAAAAAAATGTTCAAAGCACAAGAGATGATGTGCTTTTAATTTGTTTAGATCGTATTCACAATTGAACAGCAGTTTACATGTTGACCTTCATTGAAGATTAACACTGTCCGCCATTTTCATGATTTTGATTGTTTTGACAGGAAGCGAAAATCTCTTCTATTTCCTGTGCAAAACAAATTAAAAAAATCGAAAATTAATTTCTTTTTACTGTAAAAAGTTTTTTATTTATTTATTTTTAAACCATATGTGATATGAAACCATGCATGACATGTCTTTAAAAAATAATTTTGATGAAATCGGAACCACATGTACATTATTGTTTTAAACAAAACAGCTAGCTGACTTAGTTGACAGTTTATAGACGCTTGCATTACTAGATCGGTCAGGGGCGATAAGAATGGACAGCGATAAGGTGCACGAATAAATATTGCAGTTGGCTCTTTTATGATCGGCGGAAAAACGAAAATAAAAAAAATACGTTTTCATATATCGCAATACAAAAATTTGGGTCGGGGGGCAAAAAGTGGGTCGGTCGGTAAAGGGCAAACAAACTTAATTTTAATTTAGGCCTTAAGGGGAGAGTATTCCCATGTATTTTTTTTTTTAACAACAACGACATCAGATTCAGCTGGAGTGAAAGTATTGTATGGTTAAAGTGAACTTTAACTGTAGAAGGATATGAGTGGTTTTATTGGAGACCTGAGTCCAAAGCAAGAGACTGCGTTGAATGAGGTATTTTATATTTATGATAAGTATTATCTAAATATTGTCACTGTCTGCATCAAACGAAAATGTGTGAATCTGAAACAATTTTTTTCAATTTTGTCAATTGACCAAAACATGAAAAGGTTCCTTGAAAGGTTTAAACTAGGGGGGGGGGGGAATTATTGTCAACATTTCATATTTTCATATATTAAATAAAACTGAGAAAGAGAGGAGGAATATTAACGAGGAAAGATAAAAAAAGTTTATGAAACAGTTAGATATAAGAAACTATAGTGAAAATGTTTGTATGAACTTTATTGCCACTTCATTCTTGTTTGTTATTAACATCAACTCTCTTATTTTTTCAAAAAAATATTCAGATGGTACCTAGTGTTTGAAATTTTCTGGATAATTATTGAATAAACTAATTTAGCCTCAGTGTACCAATTCTGGAGGGATTTTTGGTTTGCTTAGATAAATACATTTAGTCTATAGAAACTTGTTTTAAGTTCCTAAATAATATTAACAATACAAATTATAAGATTTGATTAAACATTATTTTTTCTGATGTGAAAAAAAATGAGGGAACAAATCTGTTGATAACATGACCTTTCATTTTGTTTACCGGTAATCAAGTCACCTTTGTTAACATTTTGGAATAGGTCTGGAACCAAAAGTCCAACGTTTCATTTATCTGGGGCAGAATATAGTAATAACACATATTAATCCATTTATTTACACGCCTTTTTCAGAGGTATCTAATAGGGTCTGTTAAACGGACAAAATCCTTATGCAAAAAGGTAAAACAAATATCCAATTTGATTTTTTTTTTTTTTTTTCTTTTTAAGGAGTATTTGTTTAATTAAAGAAGTCTTTTTCCTGGGCTCCTCTTCGCTATCTTTTTACTGGGAGCTTGCACCTGGAGTAGGAGACCTGCAGGCCTTGAGCATTTTTTTATTTTTTTTAATTTTATTTTTTCCTGTAGATTTACATTTGTTAGCAGGTAAATTACATGTTATGTCACTCTCCAACCCACTTCTCTGTGATTAAAGTGAAAGGAGCGGTTCTATATAATCTGTGTGGTCTGCTTTGTAAAAGCAATCTTCATAGATCTGATAAATATCTGGGTCCACTGTATATTTGACAATGTCAAATCACACATTCTTAATAGGAATTATATACCAGTAAGTTGGTCTTTGGGAAAACAGGGCTTAATGGATGTACTTTATGTTTTGTCCCAGGGATGACACTTTCCGCCTAGACTGGATTTTCGCTTATAAGAGACATCCTTTAAAAGAAAAATTCCAAGAAAGCGGAAAGTGTTGTCCCTTATTAGCCTGTAGACCGCGCAGGCTAATCTGGGACAATACTTAACATGATGCATTAAGCCCAGTTTTCCCAGAATGCGACTTGATATCATGCCTATCTAAACGCCATGTACATTTAGTCATTACATACAGCATTTTCAGATCGCCTTTATTTTGTAACAGGTTCCTGTCTGGTGCGGCGTGATGAAATTCTATTGATGCTTACAATTAATTTATATGTTTCTGTTCGTAACAATGACATGTCTATTTGTGTGCCCATGGGATAAATATTTATAGTGAGTTTATTTTCCCCAAAACTATTGTCAGCAATTTAATTGGATACCAATGTCTTGAAAGGGGTGTCTCTTAAAAAGTGAAATTTAGTGTGACTACATGTACCTAGAAAGACATTGTCAGCTGATAGCCCTGCAGGGCAAGTGGACTCAGAACAGATTCCCCCCCCCCCCCCNATTGATTTTCAGGTCACTAGGTCAAAGGTCAAGGTCACAGTGACTTGACACAGTAAAATGGTTTCCTAATGATAACTCAAGAATACTTAGGCCTATGATCATATAACTTCATAGGTACATTGATCATGACTTGCAGATGACCCCTATTGATTTTCAAGTCACTAGGTCAAAGGTCAAGTTCACAGTGACAAAAAACGTATTCACACAATGGCTGCCACTACAACTGACAGCCCATATCGGGGGGCATGCATGTTTTACAAACAGCCCTTGTTTGTTATCAACTCTAGAGTGAGTGGGTATGAAGCATAGTACACTTTAATGTGCTTTATAGGTTAAAGATTGTAGAGTGCATAATATAAACAGTTGACTTTCAACATAATTGGCCATCTTCAAACAAGAACCATATCATTTTGAAAATCCATTCCTGTGATTATTGTCAAGATTTGTGCCATTATTTATTCATTAGCCAGGGAAAAAAGTAATAACTATGATCAAATAGGTATTTTTCCTCCAAATTGGCCTCATTAAAACTATATCAGTGCAATGAACAGTCCGTGTTTACTGAGTAACAGAGATTGGTTTTGAACTTTCCTTAAGTAAAATATGTGCATTTTATAGGAACGATAGATTGTACTATTTTCTAAGTCAGCCCCATATAACCTCTTATATTATAAGCAACATATTCTACAAACTCAGACCTTTATACAAATACTTAATAACATCAAATTCTATAAAGTCAGCCCCTTGTACAAATAGCAACAAATTCTCAAGAGTCGGCATCTTATATACAAAAATTAACCAATTCTTTAAAGTCAGCCCCTTATACAAATAGCAATCAAGTCTATAAAGTCAGCCTGTTATGCAAATAGCATTCAAGCCTATAAAGTCAGCCCCCTTTGCAAATAGCATTTAAGTCCATAAATTCAGCCCTTTTGAAAAAAAGCTTTCCAGTCCCCAAAGTCAGTCCCTTATGCAAAAAGCATTCAAGTCTGTAAAGTTCCCTCTATGGCAAATAGCAATCAAGTCTATAAAGTCAGTCCCTTTTTAAAATAGATTTCAAGTCTATAAAGTTACACCCTTTTTTCAAATAGCATCCAAGTCTATAAAGTCAATCCCTTATGCAAAAAGCATTCAAGTCTACAAAGTTACCACCCTTTTTGGCAAATAGCATTCAAGTCTATAAAGTTACCTCCTTTTGAAAATAGCTTTCAAGTCTATAAAGTTATCCCTTTTTGCAAAAAGCACCCAAGTCTATAAAGTCAGTCCCTTATGCAAATAGCATTAATGTCTATAAGTTGAAAAAAGAAGTAACTGACCTCTGGTTGAGCTTGGTTGTTGTTGTAGTTTTATGATAATATTCTAGTGATATGCTTTCATGCAAATTTTTGTAATATTTTTTCGCAGATTGTAGGGAAAATGCATTTTGGTCGCCATTATAAGGTACTCGTTTAAATGTGTGCGATATATGTATATATCTATAATTTGGCTTTTTATATTATTACTTTATGATAATGCTCTTCTGTAGCCTTCAGTTTGTTTTTTGTTTTTCATAGAGCCATTGTGAGTTTTTGTGTGTTTGCTTTGCGTGCTTGTTTATACGTATTTGTGCAATTATTACAGCCATTTCATGGCTGGAGCAATTTTGGCCAATTGTCTGTCTGTATTATCGTTTATTGTATGTTATTATAAATGAGGTTAGTCATATAGATTCTGATCATATTACAAATATCTTGTATCATTGATTAATGTATAATGTTGCATGGCACAAAATATCAATGTTGTTATCAATTGTTCATGATGTCCAATTTTCAATATTTAACCAATATTTTCATAAAATATTATGTTTTTAATGATTCACTTTTCTATGAGAAAAGTTGATAGATAATATAAATATATTTTGTGTTGTTGTTGTTGAATTCACCATTAGTTGCAAGTAGTTTTAGAGAACCGTACAGAATGTTATTTTGTTGGTCATGCATTGTTAATAACCCTGTAATCACCTGTCTACATTAAGGTTCTGTTTCATACGGGCAACTTTTGTGCTTTAATGGTTCAGAATTTGTAGAAACCCTACCAAAGGTTTGGGTGAAATGATTTCTTACTTACACAAAAGTTTATGCAGTGCACCAAATTGTCTGTTGTCTGTTTGCAGCATTATTTCTCCTGAAGATGTGATTTATATTGTTAAACATGCTTATGATAGTACTTTCAAATAAGCTATTCATTACTTGAACTATTTTCACAAATGTGAAAGCTCTCTATTCGTAGGTTAGCTATCAGTAATCATTTCCAACTAACTTTGTGTCCGAAAGTTTTATTTATGTACAATATCTCAAGCCAAAAAACTTATTGTATAGAAACTGTTATGGTTAAGCTACATGTGCAATTTTGATTGATATAAACCATATTTGTACGTACCAAAGTGGAACTACATATGGGCCACATCATGCGAAAATGGGTCTCATGGCATATGCGGCAAGCAAAGCTCCAGTCCAGCCTGCGCAATCCTGCAGTCTGATCAGGCAGCCTGCGCAATCCTGCAAGCTCCAGCTTAGCCTGCGCAATCCTGCAGTCTGATCGGGAGCTACGCTGTCAGCTATATATGAATGCAATGGTTCATGGTCTCATAAGCGGACGGAGTAGCTCCTCACCAAACTGTGCTAATGCACACACTGGTCTTGAACTACCCTGGCCACATATTGCATAAGACCCATTTTTGCATGATGTGGCTCATATATTTTGCAGTGACCAGTAACCAATTCCAATTCATTGTGTTGTTGTAGTTGGTCTCTAAAGGAAAGTCGGACAGTGTTGAAGGAGATGACATTGATCTGGTACTGTTATGTTATGACCGTCTAACCGTTGTTTGGTCACAGTGTCTGCAACTGCGCTTCCAAAATCACAGCCACATTGTTTGCTTTCATTGTAGGCTAAATGCTTTTCAATTTACATTTTCCCTAAGGGGAATACAAATTTGCTGTGTTGTTAATTCATTGTTTATGCGACTATACTTTGTCAGTGTTTTTTTACACCAAAACATTTCTGGAGAAAAACATATTTGCTCCAAGATGGGCTTGACTTTAAAGAGTTATACTGAACTGTAGAATTTTTTACAATGGGTGTTGAATAAAACATTTACTTAACTGTTGCTAATGTTGGTATTATAATTAAGTTTGTTCTAGTTTTTCCTAATCCTGATCAGCTTTTAGATATTTGTCTTTCCTTGTTTATAAAAATGTCAATTACATATGATGAAGTTATGAACACACGTAGTAGTTATTTATTTATAAATATGCCTATTTTACTAATGAAAATATTATCATTAATTGTCTCAAATAAGAATTCTGTAAAATATTTCAGTTAAAGTTTAATATAGATTGTTGAATGTAATAATTGTAGAATTAACAAAAGTAATTAATTCAAAATGAACCTCTTCATTGTACATTGTACGTTTGTGTAATGTTGTGACCATGTTTGTGTTGTGCGCTTATGAAACATAACAAGGTATTTCAACGAATTCAATACCATGCAACTTAATCTAATGCATTAACCAATTACATTAGTAAGATATCTAAAGTTAACCTGTCAACCAATCAGTGAAGTCAGATATCACAAGTTAAGCTGTTGGCTTACATGTAGGCCATGTAAGAGAGCTCACATTTAG
Source organism: Dreissena rostriformis (assembly GCA_007657795.1). Classification (NCBI taxonomy): domain Eukaryota; kingdom Metazoa; phylum Mollusca; class Bivalvia; order Myida; family Dreissenidae; genus Dreissena; species Dreissena rostriformis. The sequence continues at coordinate 92,122 of VMBQ01002382.1, forward strand.
CTTGTAAAAAGTGTTTTTACAGCTCAGTTGATTAATTGTTTGCATTTAGATTTTGTTTAGGGTAGCAGTTTTAAATGTGATTAGCAAACATGGAAAGGTCAGTTGTCATTATGTGTATTGAACTATAAGCATACTTTGTCTTCAAACTGTTTTCGCTTTTGTATGGCATTTNGGGCATCTAGTTGTATAGTTGCCGCTTTATCTGTCTGTCCGAATACAAATTTGAATGGAATTGAGTCTGCATGGGTCAGAAACAAATCTCCTGAATAATCATTTCTGTCAAACTTGATGTTCGTGCGTCCTTCTGTTCGTCCGCTCGCAATCTCAGACATTAATGATCCAAATTTGATGCAGCATACCTATGGGTTGGACTTGCGCATCCTTGTCATGTTGTTCTGGCCCAATGATTTTTCAGCGAGTGATTGCCCTTTGATGATATTGTTTATGTCATATTTTGTTTCTGCTCCAGACCTCCAGGCGCTAATGATCTGAATTTAATGAAACTTGATATGCAGCATCCCAATAGGGCCTTGCGCACCCTTGTAAGGATATTACCATTGATATATTATTAAGGGAGTAATTGACCTTAATGTAATTTTGTAATGGATTTTTTTCTGCGATATTTTTCAGGAAATTCAGATCTTAATTAGATGAAACTTTCTATGGTTTTTCCTTTAAGGGAAGGTTGTTGACAAGGTTGTTCCCCACATTGATTTTTCAGTAAGTTATTTCCCTTTGAATATTTATTCCTTTTTGTGTTTGATCTCAGACACTAATGATCCGAATGTTATTTTACATAAACACATATGCAGTATCCCTATTCGGATTCATCTATTGTCAGGTTGTGCTGCTCCAATAATTGTTTAGGGAGTTAATGCCCTTTCATTAATTGTAAAACATTTTCTATGAAGTTTTATATTTCTCAGCGCCCTCACACTACTTTGGGGGAAGGGGTCCGCAGCCCTTAGGAGGGGGAATTTTCGCTGCGTTTCCCTTTTTGGGGATTTTTTTTTACTTACTCTCTCATTATTACATTTGTACATGTTTGCACTATATTCATTGCTTTTATCATAATTTAGTATGTTTCAAAAGATTAAATTGAAATAGAATTGAGATATAATCATGAGACAAATCTTTCTATAAAAAAATTATAAAAAAAAATAGGGGGAATTTTTCCCCCCTAAAGGGGAAAAAAGTATACTTTTCAGGTGGGGGACTGCCGCCGAAATTCGGCGGCAGATTTGATAGATTGAGGGCCCTGTTTCTGCGCGACATCAAGGGAAGTAATGATCCGATTTAAGATGACAATTTACATGCAGTTATCTTATAGCATGGACATGCGCATATTGTCAGATCATTTCGCATCAGGAATTTTCGATTGAGTTATTGCCTTTTGAATAATAATTTGTTTCCATTTGAAATCTATTGGCGTCTATTATGGATGGTTACGATAGAACAATATTTTTTTTTGGCAAATTAGCTGGTCTCGAGCCACAATGGCCACATGTGGCAGGAGACCCATTTCTGCAGCATGACCTGGCTCATATAAATTTTCATACTGAAATCTGGTTAATTATATGTAAATGCATATCCTACTAACTGATTTAAAAAAAATATTTATCTTGTGAAACGTATTCACAAACAAAAACTTAAAATGATTATAGGACACAATTCAAGCATGTAATTTATGCTTGTTGAGTCCACAAGTATCAGAATAATGTAAGAAAGCTAAGGTACTTTACCATGTATTATGTGCAACCATGTTAAATTCACACCCAATTGATTAATACAAAACATGGCGTCTATTATGGATATTTAGGATAGCACAATGAATTTGTCACAAATAAGCTATCAGAATAGCATTGTATCAATGTATAACGCACACCAATACATGGTAAAGTACGGTACATAGATTGTTTGTGGTGAATGTGTTATTCTATTCCTGGTTCCCATTCAGGCCCCTGAAGGAGAGAACCAGCCCAGTACAGATGTGGACCTCTTTGTCTCAACAGAGAAAATCATGGTCCTGAACACCGACCTTCAGGTGAGTCATCATTTCATCTGCAGTGAATTATAAATGAGCCTCGATCTAGGAAAATGTGGTTAACCCTTTGCATGCTGGGAAATTTGTCGTCTGCTAAAATGTCGTCTGCTGAATTTGTAAATTTAGCATTTTCTTCGATTTTTTTCAAATAATACTATCAGAATAGCAAACAGTTTGGATCCTGATGAGACGCCACGTTCTGTGGCGTCTCATCTGGATTCAAACTGTTTGCAAAGGCCTTCAAAATCCGGTTCCAGCGCTCAAAGGGTTATATGTGCGTTAAGTATTGTCCAAAATTAGCCTGTGCAGTCCGTACAGGCTAATCAGGGATGACACTTGTTGCTTTTATTGTATTTTTTGTTTAAATGAAGTTTCTTCTTGGCGACAATTCAGATTAGACGGAAAGTGTCGTCCCTGATTAGCCAGTGCATACTGCAGAGGCTAATATTGGAAAACACTTTACGCATATGCATTAAGCCCTGTTTTCCCAGAGCAAGGGTAAAAAAGCTTGCATTGTGCTATCAGAGCCTGATGAATACCAGTTCAATAAACATCGGTAACTTAGTTATGATTTTTGGCTCCGGTGAGGATATTCTTTGGACTATTAGTTCTCTTTGAATGTTGTTATAACTATCAATGAAGCTTCCTGCTAAATCGTGATGTTTGGTGAGTTCCTATATCCGTAGGGAGTTGTTTGTTTGCAAAACATGCCAGTGTCTGATCATGTAGGATTGACCCACAGTTTTGTGGCTGTTTTTTTACATTTATATATTTTATCAGATGTTGTTGCACATAAAAACATGTTTAGACCAAATTCAAGATTAAGTTGTTTTGCATTTAAAAAGGGTGTAATCAGCAGGTTTAAAAAAAAAATGTGAAGATAAAGGAAGATTTGCAAACGATTTCAGTGTACTTGTACATGATCCTAAAAGCTTCTCATTAATACTGAAATCAGGAATTATTTGTTTGTTACGAAATGTGTTTGGAATTTTCAAGCTACATAATGCATGTGTTTGAATTGATCGGCTCTTTTGTATGTATTAGCGCCTCATTGTGTGTTCATATTCAATATGGCCTGCGTCATGCTAAAATTGGTCTTATGCCATATGCACCTAGCGTAGCTCCAAACCTGCATGCGCATCAGAACAGTCTGATCAGGAGCTACACTGTCCGCTCATGAGATCACAGACCTTGCTTGACTTTATATCTGACAGTCTAGCTCCTGACCAGATTGCACAATTGCACAGGCTGTTCTGGAGCTATGCTGGCCAAGTATTGCATAAATACCGTGTTCGCATGACGCGGCTTGTATGTTCATATTCAATATATTGGCCTGTGATTCATGTTTAGGATGACTATAGGGTAAGTTGAAACATTTCTTGAAGCCTGACCACTCATTTTTCCAAACCTGTCACCCTCAGCAGTTTTGGTCTTAGGCTTAAAACCACCCATCTTTGTGTTGGAAATTGTTCATTTGTTTTATTGTTTTATTTTGTTTGTATTTCATGTATCATGTATGCAGATGGTGTTTTTTGTCTTTGTCCATGTCAATGAAAACCATGTTTAGCACACCTGAGTGCAACATGCTCATGTTTAATATTTTTGATCGCCTTTTCTCCATTGTTCTTTGTCAACATTTAGCTTGTGAACACCATAGAACCCCATTTATTGCCCAAACTTAAAGACACTTGGTCAGAACATTTGTCCCATTAACATCTTGATTTTTTTAGTTCCAAGCTGTGTACTATAGGGTCAAACACTATGACTAGGTCACTGGGTATAGCTGGAAAAAAAACACACTCTTAAAAGTCACATTGTTTATCATTCAACATAAAACTTAATGCAAATATTTGTCAGAATTATATCTTGGCCGAATTAAAAAACTGTTTTACTCCATTAAAAAACTTGTCTGCCAGAGTGCAGGACATTTTCCTTATATGGCTTTAAAAGAAGCTTGTGAACACTCTAGATGTTCTTTTTTGCCAAATCAATGTGAAACTTACTCTCTTAATAAATGGTCCTACACTATTTTGGCCTAGTTCAAAAAAAAATCTACTCCGTTGAAAGGCAGGTTTGTCACNTAAGGAGATCATGATGGACCATTCGTTGCGCACGATCTCCTACATCGCAGACATTGGGGAGATCCTGGTTATCATGGCGCGGAGGCGCTTGATTGGCAGTCCAGGCGACACGGACTCCATGCGGAGAAGGAAGCAGGCCAAGATCATTTGTCACGTCTTTGAGAGCGAAGAGGTAGGTTAACATTATTAACAGGTGCTCAGTCAGTTACATGATGATGCTTTGGTGGGCTAGCTCAGTGGTTGTTAGACCTCTAAACTACAGCCACATAACTGGTTTGCTGATTGGTTGTGAAGTTAGGCATTTGTAAGCTAAGATAAGATCAACATTTTTAAATACATTTTTAATTACAAAAAATCAATACACCCGCATACACAGTACATATACCAAGTGTCCAATTGTATTTGTTTAGTTTTGTGAAACCTATATTGGTGTAAAATAAAATTGTGTCATGAATATTACAAAACAAATACAGTAAGTGGTTATAACTTTCGCATTTAAGCAATTCAGACTTTAAAAACTTTTTGTTCTATAAGATGCATCAGAATATATCAAGACGCAGGATTGTTTGTCTGGAATAAAAGTTGCTATTTATATTCCGAAAAAATATGGTTAATTGAGAAAACAAGTTTCCACTAAAATCAACGTTTATGTGTCTCGTAGGCTTTCTTTTAAATTTGAACACTACTAAAATACATGATAGTTTAAATAAATGAGCTACTATTCAAAAAGAAAAAAGCCAGAAACTTGGACAAGAACAATACAAGTCAAGAATGCTGTTTTGCGACAGCTCTTGTAACATGTTCTGAAGGAGATGAACAAAGAGTAAGGATTAAATAAACATATGTACATCATATAAATTTTGTATAAATATAATGCTTTATATGAACAAAAAACCTTGTTCCACATTATACACTACATTGTAAAAAATATATAGTAAGTTTGTTGTTTTTTTTAAATTTCATATGCTGATAACAGGAGCCATCTCAAATGTATTCCTGTTTTTAGTAATTTATTCAGAATTGTTATCTGATACAGTCACACATTTTTTGGTAAAGGTTAGTTTACAGATGCACACCATCTGGTTGTGTATTCCTTGGGGAAACTCTTCAATTCTGTTTGGCATGCAAGACATAATGCTGAGCTTTATTTCCCTGTGCATTCCCTGACATTAATACACTTACAGCAAGGCGTACAAAATCAAATTGGCTCCTTGCATATCATATTCCCATAGGAATAGAACTGTTTTGCAGATTATTGAAATATTTCTACTTAAGAGTCCATCAGTCATTGTAATGTTCTTTGTCTGCATGCTATGTCATTAATTTGGCCAACAAGTTCACAACATGTCAGGTCTACAGGGCCGTCTCTGTCCATCAAGGGAAGGGGCCAGGGGCCCTCATCGTGGGCTCATGAGGGGGAATTTTCGCGGCGTTTCCCTTTTATGGAGATTTTTTTTACTTACTCTCTTAATACTACATTTGTACTGTTTGAATTATATTCATTGCTTTTTTTCATAATTATGTATATTTGAATAGATGTACTTGAAATCAAATTGAAATAAATAATGATGGAGACTTCTTTGTAAAAAAAATAAAAAAAAATTAGGGGGATTTTTTTTCCAAAAAAGGGGAAAAAAGTATACTTTTTTGATGGGGGACGGGGTCGATATTCGGCCCAAAAAAACGGAGATGGACGGCTCTGGTCTATAATTTTCATACAATTGTAGTCTGTAGCAAATTCATTTCATATTTTCTCTGCTGATGTCAACTTTTTAATGAAGGTGTTTGGATGCACAAGCTGAAAACAATTTGAGTTTGAAGCGCATACAGAGTCTATCGAGGCAACCACTGGTGTTTAGTTTAATAATTGAATAGCATTTTCTGCATTTCATCTGTGTACAAAATGTTGGAAAAACTCCTGACAGCGTTTATGCATAATTCTACCACAGTGGCCCACGCATGCGCATTAGAATGAGAAGGGAGCTTACCATGGGTTATTACCCCGATATACCAACGGTTGTTCCCCTCGCACAGCGCATGAATACATTCTACCGAATTAACTTACAAAATCTTGTTTCTTTACTTCTTAAGATACTTATAACCGAACTAACGCAAAGTTAATTCATTTTTTTTTATATATATAAAATAAGTTTTAACAAGAAGAAAAGGCACATTTAAGTTTTTGAATTTTTGTTTACATGTTGCTACTCGAAAAAAACAGTGCCGTACAGTAAAACATTTTTTCGTGGTGGAATTGTCGTAGAATAAAAATAATCGACAGGTAACCGTTGGTTATTGCGGTAATAACCAACTGTAGTCGTTCCGATGCTTGTTATCAAACCACTCGGGCTACGCCCTTGTGGTTTAATTCCTACGCATCGGAACTCCATACCTTTGGTTATTATCGCAATAACCAAGGATTACCCGTCGATTATTTCTTAAATAAGGCATGCTTTTCCAGACAATTCATGTATTGATGAAATGCAAAAAAAGCCTGTTCAATTCTTATAATTACCACACAAAGACGATATTTAGCTGTAATTTTAATAGCATTAAGGACACAATGGACGTTTATGTGCTAGCGTTTCAATCTTTCAGTTTTTATGTTTTCATTTTAGTCTTATGCCATATCGTTAATGTTCCTTCCTAACTGTTACATCATTTCACGATTAATGAATGATCTTGCTTATGAAAAAGAAGAACAGTCAGAAACATTAAGGATTTAGTTTGCACACAATGTACATGAAGGGTTATTTGGGAAATTAAAAACCTTTCACGTGGATGTATTATTAAGTCAGAATGCATTGATGATGTGAAAATGCGAGCAGTTGTAATTATTTCTTGAAAGATGAAAACTGTGCAATCCTGCGAGGTAGCTGATTCCATCAGAAGTGAGAATTCAAACATCTGGTGAAGAAAATATAATTTCTTGGAAACAGCATTGACAGAAGTGCATCAGATAAGTAATTGCTCAAGGGCTGTGTTTCTCCAAGATAGCACTTTCTGGATTGTTTTATGTCTCTGTTTGTTGCTCAGCAGCATGGTCGGGTATGATTTTCAATTACATCTGGTTCTCCGAGTTGGGAATGTTTTTTTTTTTGCTTTTTATAATACTTTTTTTTTTATATAAAGTAATTTTATCCACTTTGACGGTTAACATAAAACTATTGTATGTGAAAATGTGTTAAAAAATTGAACAAATGTCTTTGATTTGTTATTTGATAGATAGAGCGGGGTCGGGTATTTCCGAACATGCAGGTATTACCGAACATTTATTTAAACATAAAAGTAAACACATGACGTTTACACTGAATTGTATATGACGTCATCAGAAATCGTCACTATCATTTTCCCTATGCTATCATAGCCAGCGCGGGCAGATATTGATATCGTTAGTTTAAAAAAACGGCATTTTTGCAACAGCGCCAATTTCTAGGTAGGAAAATTACGTTATTTATTATTTTTTGATGTTAATGCCTAAGATCCCATAGTCTTAGAAAATAATGTCTGTCTTCGTAACTTCTATTTATTTGATGATAAACATGTACGACTTTAGGTTCAACTGCACTTATTTCACCTTGACATGACTCTAAAGATGTAAACAGGTTAGTCGGAAATAGCCTCACATTAATTCTAATGTGAGTCTATTACCGAACGTCTTCATTGATCGTATAGATGCTCTGTTCTTATGTTTTTGTTAGCATATTTCGTCAGTACGCATAATTTGAGATATTAACATATCTAAAGATACGTATGTCCGTACACACACAGATCTAAAAACAAATAAAAGATTTTAGTGATACGTGTTTATAACTAAATAACAAAGAGACACGTCAAAACTGTTGCTTCCAGGATGAGTCGAATGATAGGGCAAAAGAGAAAGCGGCAATACAGTGCGAGTGTCATCGAAGAGGCTGTAGATATGGTAAAAAGCAAAGCCATGTCCCTGAACCGAGCAGCTAGAGAATTTGATATTCCAAAAACAACTTTGTTCGACAAGGTAATAACACTTCAGTAAAATGTACTACGTATTGTGATGTACAAATCGATATTAGATTAAGATCATATTACCTTACGATTCTTAAATGACCCTATACTTCAAGCAATGATCTAAACAATTTCCTTTGACATCCAGGTCCATGGGAAGTATCAGAGCAGTAGGACAGGTCCAAGAAGAACATTGAATGACGAGGAAGAAAGTCGAATAGCGGACTGGGCTATTCACATGGCTAAGATCGGGTTTGGCCGTACACGGAAAGAATTGGTACAAGTTGTGAAGAAAATTCTTGATGATGATGGAAGGCCCACCCCGTTTAAGGACAACCTCCCCGGTAAGGACTGGCTCAATGGTTTTTTCTCTAGACACCCCCAGCTCTCGGTTCGGACAACCTTGCAACTAGGAAAGGAGAGGGCGATAATATCACCCGAAAAAATCATGAAATGGTTTGCGGATTTCGAGCATTATGTTAACAATGAGGTCAAGGACCGCAGTGTCTTGAGCGACCCATCCCGGCTTTATAATGCGGACGAGTCTGGATTCAGCTTTTGCAGTAATACCGGCAAGGTCATCGGGTATAAAGGTGCGCCAGTAGTTTACAACTATGGGAATAGTAGTAAGCAGCAGCTTACCGTTCTTGCATGCGCCAGCGCAAGTGGTCATTTTTGCCCCCCGATGNGTCAAAAACTAGGTCACAGTGTCACTTAGTAGAACGGGCGTATCTTGTGACAATTTGGCACTCTTGTTTTTATATAAAAGTAATTTTATCCACTTTGACGGTTAACATAAAACTATTGTATGTGAAAATGTGTTGAAAAATCGAACAAATGTCTTCGATTTGTTATTTGATAGATATATATATATATATATTATTTTTTTTTCAACATACATCTCAATTACAACAAAGTTATACATATGAAACAACATAGTTATACGTACTGAAGTATCAAATATATTTACTTTTAATGTAAAAGCAAGTGATTTTGGTATATATTAACAATAACACATTATTTGTTTAAGTGTTAATTTGCTAATGCTTGATATTGATCCCAGAAAATACATTTTTGAGACGATGCTATAGCATTTTGGTAAAGAGTCAAAGAGAGAGGGGAGAAGCTATGTTAAATAATAAGAGAGAGGTAGAATTGATAAACATTAACAAAACTAATCAAAAGGCATTAGATGTTTGTCTAATTTCTCCAATTTTCACACAAAAAAAGGAAAAATGAAGAGAGATAAATAAACAAGATTAAAAAGAAACATCCTATGATGATGAGGATATATATATTTAGATATTTAATAATAGTATATTTTTGTAGTTGTGCTTTTAAGATGATCAGAAGATGGCCTATTGATTATATAATACAATTAAATTGATAGGATCAGAAGAACTTCAATAAAGGTTTATAAATTAAGGAGATGGATTAATTGAACCCAATCATGCCAAAATGGGTCTTATGCCATATTGCCAGTGTAGCTCCAGACCAGCCTGCACTTTAATTGCAGTCAGGAGCTACCCTGTTCCCTATTGACACCATAAAGCCATGGGTGACTTTATAGCAGACAGCGTAGCTCCTGAGTCCTGCCCAAACTGCTCTTAATGCACAGTCTGGTATGGAGCTACATTGGCTGCATTTAGCAGTAGACAAAATTGTGCATGCCGCTACTCAATTGAAACTTGATTGTACATCAGTTTATGATCTAGTTTGTCCCTTGAGGCACATAATGATATATCCTCAAACTAATTGCATGGCAGACTAGTTCTAAAGTTTGTATTTTTTGAGCCCCCCAGTAAAACAATCTTTAGATGGTTAATTGATTTGAAAGATTTATTAGTATAAATCCTGGGGAGAAAAAAGTTAGCTAATTGTTTGTGTAGGATACCCTAGACTCAATGAAATAGCCAGTAAACTCCCAGTCATTGATGTTTGCACATAATGGCCTCCCTGCATGGAGCGGCTTGAATTGAATAATCCCACAAGATTGATTCTCCTACAAAGATGTATTTCCTAGAAGATATTTCAAGACAGCAGCTGCACTTCTGATGCTGAACATGCAGACAGAAACCGCTAAGAGCCCTCTTTTACACAATCGGTTATCTATAGATTGTGTTTGATATCTGAATGGTAAGACTCCAAATGGTAACACTTGGGTAGTCTTTTCCAAGTTGTAGTCCTACTAAATTTGTAGTCTTAAAAAAGTTGTAGTCTTAGACATTATCAAAGCCTCCCAATTCCAAATTCTGTGGCATCATTATCTGTACAAGCAGTCTTGGATTACCCATTCGGAAGAGTAGGCAACTGCCTATGGGCCCTGCAACTTTTAGGGGCCCCTTGAGACCGTGACAAAAGAGTGTTTTACTAACTTACTAAAGTTATTGGGTTTTTTTAAATTCGTAATCTAATAATTATAATTTTGTATTGGCATTGAAATTGGCGGGGGATATCAATTCAACAAATTTGCTTGTTCTATATAGAAGCAAAAGCAAACATTGGTTAATATCATACTGTTTATAATAGTTCTCCCCTTATGTTGCAACTGGACTGATTAATTTTCTATATTAAATTTATATTGGAATGGAACTGAATATGATTATAAGTGAAGTTGCAAATAAGTTCTAATGTTGGATATATTAAACACTTTTTTCAAGGTTAAAGCTTCCAGAGAAAAACATTGCATCCAGCCTAGGTCCAAGGTTGACTTTTCCTCATGCCTTTTCAGTGGTAATCAAATACCAATTCGTGGCACTGTCCTCTCATTAGCCCTTGATTAACTCTTGTAAAGGCTCTTGACTTCCAATTTCCTGTCTACGGTCCCACGCCTCAGCGGAGACATTCATAGCCCGGCTTCTCTTCACAGGAGTAATGGCTGGATCTGAAAGCAGTGGTAGTATTGATTCAGGATTGATTGTCAATGATTTAGAATTTGCTGTCAAAGAGTCAGCAGATATGGAACCGGCTTTTGCTTTCACGCTTACATGTCAGTGGTTGCGAAGGTGGTTCACTAAGAAAATTGTAACAGTTTCAACAGATTTGCCACTGTCTATTTGCCTTTTGTATTTGCTACATAGGTAAACGGGTCAACTGTTTAAAGGTTATAGGTCATAGGTAATGTGGGCCAGATAGCTCAGTTTGTAGACTGCTGGACTACCAATCTGACAATCGCGGGTTAAATCCCGGGCCTGACTCAAAACTTGTTTGGGCATTGGTCATGAAATTCTTCCTAAGGCCTTTCTCCTCGTACCTCTGATTCATGTAGGGCAGAGATCAGTTAGTGGCATAAGTATGTGCAAGTAGTACTACTGATAAACGCGACTATCCCAGGAAATGTGTGATGTGATTGACTGACCACTGAGATATGATTGAAATACTGTTAAAACAGTAAAAAAAAAATAAAAAAAATCAAACAAACATAAGCAATTATTGTCAAAAGTATCTGAAAAGGTCATTTGCTTTACTGGTAATGAAGGTTAATATGAAGGCTTGAATCAAGTTTGAATAATATATTTTTATTCCCTGAACTGAGGCATATCAAAATTGCATTGTCATTTTGTATGCCATTTCCATACTGTCCTGCTTCTTGTGCCTAGCATACCTTAGGAAGTGTTGAAGGGATTCAAATTAAACTTCATGTAATGATAGAGGGCTATAAGGGGAAGTGCAGAGATCAAGAACCATAAAGCTCTTCAGGATTTAAAGAGTTATGGCGCATAGGTCATTGTTGATGTGCAGAGCATAACGCCAACTGTATTGAAAATTAAATGTTGTGAACAAGAACCACAACTCTTGTATCAGTGTTTAAGTACTTATTGCGTGTTTAGTCCATTTCTTGTGAAGAGCATAACTTTACAAGCATAGAATATATTTGTATGAACCTGCATATGATGATAGATGGCTTAAAGACAAAATGCTGAGAACAATGATTACAACTCTTTTCAGTTTTACAGAGATATTTCCCTTTGTTAATTGTTTATGCCAAGCATAAATTCATAAGTTTTTAAGGGATTAAAATAAAACTTCATATATTGTTGAGCACTTACAGTGATACTTGTGAAAAGATCATTTACTAGGTTTGAAGTTTTTAGGCATAGCTGTCTAACCCAAGTTTTGCCTTACTGAATAGTCAATAAATATTAGAGAAATTTCCCGCCAGTAGACCCAAATGAATCATTCCTTACCTGAAATTTGCCCTATTGTGAGAGAATTCTTCCAAAACTTTCGCTACATTTTTTTTTTTTATAAATGGAAAATCAGTTGTTAACCAGACCCATCCCATACCATGTTATACTATTTTTGACTGATTTATGTTCCGAGCTTTACCTTTGAAGAATAATTTTTCATTGAATAAAGTTATTTTTCAATTAATTAGGTTATTTACCATTTTCCATTAATCGCTTTTTTAAGACTGGCCAGATTTTGGTAGGCCTTTTTTTTCATGTTCATGTGATTCAATAAATTTTGCTTGCCTCAGGAATTTTTTTCAGGCTTTATTAAAGTAAAGCACCTCAAGTTTCTTTTCCCTGCTTTGGCCACTTGGTTGACTTGATACGTACAGATTGTCCTCTGCGGTCATCCATGTTAATTATGTTGGTCTGCGATGGGAAGTTCATGTAATTGATCATCAATCATGCTTGATATTGACGGATACGACCAATCAGTCTGTAAAGGCATCTTAATTGGGAAGAAATATTTTTGGTATCGACCCTAGAATGTGTCCCAACACATTTACAGCTATTTGTGCACTTTGTATAAATGCATGTCTTTCTCTACCAAAAAGAACTATAAGAGCTCATCTGGAATTAATTTAAATCTGAATCTTTCAATCTGAAAATCTGACAAATACCGGGTTAAATTTCTTTTATTAATAATCCTTGTTTTGGCATTAACAATGCTAATTGAAGGTCTTGTTTGTTTTTTAGAAGAAAGTCAAGTTGACAAGTTTGCAATACTTGCTATAAGGTCGAAATGGCCAGCCTGTCTAATATTATTTAATTGGAATGAGTGGACGCCTTTACTCAAAACATTCTAATAGTTGCCCTTCCAACAGTTTTGCTAATTAATTGAACCTTAAAATGTTGGCATCATTTTCATGATAAAAGCCAATCTCTTGTAGCCAGCAAGTTGGAAGGATATGCAAGTGTCTCTGCTAATTGCATTTGACATTGAAAACTGAATCAAATCTTCAAATGTCCAGGCTTCCTGACACCATGTTTAACCCTTTGCATGCTGGGAAATTTGTCGTCTGCTAAAATGTTGTCCGCTGAATTTCTAAAATTAGCATTTTCTTCGATTTAAAAAAAAAGAATAATATCAAAAAAGCAAACAGTTTGAATCCTGATGAGACGCCACGTTCTGTGGCGTCTCATCTGGATCCAAACTGTTTGCAAAGGCCTTCAAAATTTGGTTCCAGCACTGAAAGAGTTAAGTGAAACAATCTTTCCTAGCCGTTGACTCCTATAAAATTCATTATGTTCAGAAAGAGGTTTTGTTTGGTCATTGGTTTTATCAATATCGAGCCCTGGCAAGCTATCGCAGTGGCAATGTGGCAACAATAAACATGGACATTTGACTCTACTGTCATCGTTTGATGGAAAGTAAGCTCTCTGTGCGATGTGCCTAATGTTTGACTTGTGTACAAAAATGCTGCCTTCATTTGAACAGTTTGATGAGATTGAAGATATTATTTAGTGGAATATGATTATATATATTGGATGACTGATTCTATCAGATGAAATAGTGAAAGTGAAATGGATCTTAGTCAAAAGTGGAATATTTGGGTATTGTGCTTTTCAGATTAATGCAACTATGGTGTTCATGTAAATTTAATAATAAATTGGGGTAAACTAATTGTAAATATTATGACATAAATTAATAAGAATCAAGAAATTGTATTGACCAGTTCGTGACATTTTGGAAAATAATGTGAACAATAATTTTGTGAACAAATTACTTAAAAATATTTTTATCTGACTTGGTTGTCATACCTAATCTAATATTTTTAATTCAAATATGTATTGTGTAAGAAATTATTTTCAATTTCTGATGTGTTGGATTTCCCCACTAAGGAAACGGGAAAGATGACTGATTTTTGTCTACAGAAAAATCATAAAGTGTCATGCTAAATATTTTCATATTCTGTAACTGTCATGGTGTATACAAACTTTAAAACCTTTCCACTTCAAACTCAGTGATTTACATCCATAATTTGATGTTTCACTGGCTAGAAGATTAAAAGTCTTTTGACATAGGGCATAATAAACGGCATTTCTCAGCTAATTTGACATCGGCAGCCTCTGGAAAATTGCTTAAATTGGTTTGCTATTGAAATTTCTGTGAATTAAGAGCGCAGATCTGCATAATATCTTGAGCAAAAAGGCTCAGCTTTTTTTTGGCAACCTAATTTTAGATTTGTACTGTTTGGAAGGAATTTCTGGTCAAAGTTGTATTTGAAATTTCATTCTTTACACAGGATTGCTGTGTAAATTGGTCACCAATTTTTGAATTATAGCTTGATTGTCCCCGCCAAAGGCGGAGGGATATTGTTTTGGCGTTGTCCGTCCGTCCTTCCATCCGTCCGGCACTTTTGTGTCCGGAGCCATATCTTGGAAGTGCTTTGGCCGATTTCATTGAAACTTGGTATGAGTATATATATGGATAAGAGGATGATGCACGCCAAATGGCATTGTACACCATCTGTTAATAACAGAGTTATGGCCCTTTGTATATATTCTGTGTCAATGCAGCATGTGTGGGTATATGTCACGTCTGTGACAAAGCTCTAGTTTGGGGGGGGGGGGATATCAATTCAACGAAAATGCTTGTTGCATAATATAATGAACCTTCTTTTCCTTTTATGTCAGGTTTTGTTCACCTTTGTGGAAAAGGGTGCATGGCCCTTCTGATGCTGGATTTTACAACAAAGGGGAAAAGTTTTTCTGATAATCATAATGATTACATGTTTAAATTCAGCTTTGTTATAAAGCGTTAATCAAATGCTTGAATACAAATGCTAATTAGAATATGAGCAAAATTGGTTAAATAAAATTTGTTGGAATCAGAATGTTTATGAAAATTCATCTTTCATTTTTTGAGAAGTGAATGTTAAGGCCATTATAGGGAAACAAAATATACCTATATTTGAGCAGGGGAATGGGGCTGAACATCGGCCCAAAATTGGCCCTAAACAATCGCTGTAAGTCTATATAAAAATAATAAAGATTATTTTCCTGTTAGATGTATTTATTAGTAATAAATATACTTTTCCTTATGGGCATGCATTAATTTTAATTTTTACTAATCAAAGACCCATTTTTCTCCTCTTGAAAACCATTTGCTTATATTGTTAAGAAACAAACTCAAAACTGTTTTCATTTGCTGAAATAATAAATATTTTTGAGACAATATTGAAAGATGCCTGTATATTAGTAATACGTCTCCATTGATGCTGATAAGTTTGTCATTTAACCACTTCATTCCTCCATTCAGCACCAGTTAACTGTTCCCTAGGTCCACATTTGACATGCCAAGTATGGCCTGAGAAAATGAAGATATGACATCATCATTTGAGTCGTGTTCTGAGAAAACTGGGCATAATGCATGTGCATAAAGTGTTGTCCCAGATTAGCCTGTGCAGTCCACACAGGCTAATCAGGGACGACACTTTCCGCTTTTATGACATTTTTCGTATAAATGAAGTCTCTTCTTAGCAAAAATCCAATTTATACGGAAAGTGTCGTCCCTGATTAGCCTGTGCGGAATGCACAGGCTAATCTGGGACGACACTTTACGCAAATGCATTATGCCCAGTTTTCTCAGAACACGACTCATTTTTCCTTACCATCTAGGGACACATAACTGGCCGTTTAGAAACTTGTTAAGGTGTTTAGATGGATCAAAAGGATATTTTTTTTAAATTAAATAATATGTGTGGTATAAAATTATAAGGACACAATTTTTAATTTGTAATTAAATATGCCCTGTTTCATGCACATGACTGTAGAGAATTTGTTACTGATTGGAAGGTTTCACTGTAAGTAATTAAATAAACACTATAATTATTTACATGCTACTGGAAAACTCAGTCTAATTGAATACAGATAGTGAAAAATGTGTGGATGTAACAGATAATAAGCAAATATTGTGAGTATACATTTTATTAATGTCATTCACATGGGTACTAGAAGAATTAATCCTTTACCGTTCAGAAGCCAAGTAAAAGTGACTAAATGCAATCAACATTAAACCAGATCAGTCTGTGAGTAACTGGCAGTCTGTTCAGGTTTTATGCTTGTTTGATGCTCATCAGTATATATAAGGGTTGGAAATGAAGCCTTTAAAACTTGAATCTAGTTATAAAGGTCTTAAATTTAATTTTCTTTTGTAATGGACTATAAATGTGTCAAAGTGCGTATCTGAGTGGTAAAGGGTTATAGTTAAAAAACAAGTTAAGAAAACAACATACTGATAAGATGTCAGCTCCAATGTCAGATTGAATCTTTTCAATGACATTGTGATCTGTTTAAGAATTAACCGTTTTTTTTATCAAGAGAAACATAGTCTTAAATCAAGTGGAAAGGGCTGTGAAATCTGATTCTGGTATTCTCCTCAGTCTTAAAATTCAGGGATTATTTTGTTGGAATTTGAATTCAGAATCAGAATTGTGATTGTATTCAGGTCCTTTTTTCTAGTCGTCTACTATTGCATCTGAGGGATGGTAACATGTGTGTGCTGAAATTTGTTAATGTACACCAACATTGAAATGAAATAAAACTATAAAAACAAAAAACAAAACAATATGTGAACATTATCATGAAGAAACTGTTAAACACGTATTTTGCCATGGATTTGCTCATGGACCATGAATATTGACCTAAAATTTAGGATTTGAAGTCTTTTACATGCAAATGATACCTGAAACTGACAGGAAGTCTGGTGCATGTTTAAGAAATAGATTATTAAAAAAATATCAAGTGCGACAAATCAATCATGTTCCGAAATGTGTTGAGCGGAAACCTGTGCCATAATTAACATTTCACTGAAACCCAGCAAGTGCAAGGATGTCATAAATAGAAGGAGAAGCGGTACAAGTTCAAGTCCTAGCCAAGTGGTGTCCTATTATTCTTCATTGACAATGGGTCTATCAGAAAGGATGTTTTCTATAGGGGGTAACATGCATGTGTCAGCGTACAAGGATACCAAGTATGAGCCTCTTGGACTTATACTGGAGGCCCAAGAAGAGGTAAGAATACATAGCTGGATTGTGAGGGTTCAAAGTGAACTACTTGTTGTATAATATGTAGTGAAATATAGAAAAATATAAAAACAATACATTCTCCTTTCACTAACAGTCATGTAATACTGTCTTGTTTTAATAATATTTAAAGAAAAACCTGTAGTATGTAGAATATGATTGTCATGGTTTTTAAAGGGACTGTAAACCACGAATGACGAAAAAAGAAAAGTTCTAAAATACCGTATTTTTTTAGAATTATTAGTTTATATTGATTAAAATATCACACCTGGTATATAACATTATTTGAAAAAAGTTTTTTTTATTTTTACTTTATTTTTTTTATTTTTACTGGGTATGCATTCCAGGTAACTACCAGTTAACTATAAATAACGTAAGTAGATTGATCATCATCGTCACGTGGTAAACCCAGGAAAGCAAATTATGCATGCGTAGTGAATTGTATAGATTTTATATATAAAATGATCAATCTACTTGCGTTATTTATAGTGTGTATATGGTTATGTCACCTATTTTCGCGATGTACTTTCAATTTCACATGGCGAAATTTTATAACCGAATATACTGAAAATATGAACTTTTTTTAAAGTAATGTAATATTCCAGTCGTGATATTTTTATCAATATAATCTAATAATTGTAAAAAAAAAATACAAAATTTTAGAACTTTTCTTTTTTTTGTCATTCGAGGTTTACAGTCCCTTTAAATTTGAAAGTGAAACTATCACAGCGTTTACATTAAGAATGGAATCTGAACAAACCCAAAAACATTTGAACAAATGTGATAAGTGGACACAAAATCCCCAGGTGAAATGTCAACCATGATCGCCATGGTATTTCATAGATTTTGATGGCCGTTAATGTTTTATCATGGTCACCCATCCAATTCCATGAAAAACCATGATCAGAAACATGGTTGCCCATGGTAAACCATGGTATAAATGAGCATTACAAGACTAATCATTCACTACCGTATAAGACCATGGTCATGGTTGGAATTATCATGCACCCAGAATGCACATCGTAAAACATTTAAAACTAAATAGACCATGTTTTTCAATGTTATGGCTTTTATTTTCAAAATAGTCAAAATATATATAATATTATATACTTGCCTTTATTAAATAACCTAATTGTAATGACTTACTATTTTATTTAATTAATACAATTTTTTGAAATTATTTAGTGTTATTTTTAGATAATTTTAATCAGATTGAATTTCTTAATTCACATTGCAAGTTTTTTTTTTTTTTTGGTCAATTCAATTCAAATTTTTGCATAGTCTGACCTGAGTACACATTGTTTGAATCTTGATTTTAATCAATTATTCTTTTCCTATGTATTAAAAGTATAGCATTGTCATGAAACAGGCACCAGCAAGGTTAAAATTCATTGAATTCTGTTTTCTTTCAGAACTGAAAAAGCACATGTTTTGTTACTAAAAATAGATTAAATAGGGTAATGAAAGTCACATGACCATAAAATAACAGGAGATGATCATTTCACAAATGATTTCGATTTGGACGATAAACGCTACAGTGTTAAGACATATTTCAGGCCAATCTTACAGTGAGATACCATGGTATTTCATGTTTTGTTAAAATTGCATCACAGTTTTTCAAGGCAAACAATGTCAATAAACAACCATGAATTAACATGGTAGACCTCATGATAGACCAGTTTCATGACCACGGAAAATTATTTGTTCATGGTATTTCATGGTGTTTAGAGAGCATGTGTGTTGGCAATATCAAGCCATGGTGCCATTCGACAAAATCTGATCTCCTGTGGAAAACCATTGTTTAATGACCGTGAACTGTCATGGTAGTCCATGGTTGTTCATGATAAAAGGACCATCATTTCATCTGGGTCATTTAAGTATTCACCTTTAGTGATGTCTTATGTTTAATGCAATAATATTATAATGATTAAAGTTGTAATGAAAAGAGTTGCGTTTCAACAAAATTGCTTGGGCTTACAAAGACTTTATAGTATGTAAATTCTGTATCAATATATTCTATTTATTTATAGCCAAAGGTTAATTAAGCTTTTATGACATGGAAATGAGTTTACTAACCAGAAATATAATTTACTACTCCTGGCAAAAAGGAACATTCTGTGCTATGAAAAAAAGAAGGTAGTATTATACATTATTTAATAACATGTGTTGAATAAAACTCTTGAGGTAGCAAAAGCTCTTCTGCATATCTATAAAAAGCTTAAATGGCTGAATTTAGTGTAATATTATGCCCAGAACTGTTGCAAAACACTTGTAACTTCTAAATTATTCAGTTCCCAATATACATTTGATATACGATACAAGATTTCCCCAAGGCATATGTACTCATTTAGAATTATTGCTGGTGGTAACCCGCAAGTCTGATATTAAGCATAGACCAGTCAATTATATTTAATTATAAGCTTTCACAAGACTTTTATACGTTAAATCATTTAAGATCAGTGTCCTTGTAGATTATTTTACCCCGCCAGGGATATAGAATTGGCTTTGACTGTCCGTCATTTCGTCTGTCGCTTAATTTTGAAATTGGCAAGGTATATCAATTCAACAAATTTGCTTGTTTTAGTAGTTATTATGTCTTGATCTTTTATTGAGTAAAATATTAAAAGATTGTATTGAAAGTTAATCAACATTTTGTGAATCCAAACATTCAACTTCAGTGCTGCATTGTGTCTTATATGGGCAGAAAAATAATAACAGTTATTGAGATAAGTTTGAACTGTACATGCATTTGAGATAAGTTTGAACTGTACATGCATTTGAGATAAGTTTGAACTGTACATGCATTTGAGTCACACTCTTGGAAAACTTGGCTTGATGCATGCGCATAAAGTGTTGTCTCAGATTAGCCTTTTCACCACATAGGTTTATCTGGGATAACACTTTCTGTTAAGACTTGATTTTATTTTTGTGACTACCTTTAAAAAAAAAAAATCATCAAATAGGACAGTTTCGTCCCTGATTAGCCTGTGAGGACGCCATGCATGAAGCCTTGTTTTCCCATAGCAAGGCTTATAAGAAAATGTGTTGTTTTTCAGTGGTGTAAATAAGTAATGGCTGGTATAAAAGTTTCCGTGTATGAATATATTTTTATTGTGAATGTGTTTTTTGTGTGCAATGAAGCTCACAAAACTTGACTGAAACACCCAATATATTGCGTGCATCATGATTGAATGCCTTGTTTGAAAAAGCATAGAGACAGCTTGTATTTCCCAAAACTATTAACTAAAGTTGCTCCCTCATAGAAAACACATAATGTGTGGAATCCCCAGAGACTTTGTATCTGTAACATCAGAAATGTATGCCTGAATCTTTCCCATTACTCAACATTTCCTCAGTCCTGGAATATTTATTCATTTGAACTGTTTTATGGGTTTGACATATTTACAGTTTAATCAAACTTATGCATGTATTTGTTTATGCCCCTTTCGAAGAAGGCTGCATTCAGCAGATGCACTTTCCGTCTGTCTGTACGTATTTTCCAGTTTCTGATGTCAGTTTCAAAATTCCTGTCTCAACCTCCACTTTGCAATGTATTGATGGGTTTTAAAATAACACAAATATAACCTTAATAAGACAACTTTTGTGGGTAACACTTGTCTGCTTAACTCAAAGGTCAAGGTCGCTTTTAGAGTTAAAAGGTCAAATTTGGCCATAAAAGAAAGCTTGTCAGTCAGTACTGTAACTTTGTCATTCATCATGATATTTTGACAAAACTTAGAACCACCATGAAGAGATTGCTGTTTGTGTGTAAAACCTGTATCCCAACTTCGAAGCAAAGGTCACACTTAGCGGTCATAGGTCAAAACAGCTTTTAATGGGCTGTAACTTTATCATTCATCACGCAATTTAAAAATAACAACTACTAGGAAATTGAGTGTTATGTGTATCCCTTTTTTTGATAACCTTGATTGTCAAGGTCTCACTTAAAGAGCTTGAGAGTCACCTTTAGTGACAAAAGTTTTGAGACAAAAGTAGAATATGGGGGCATTTACCCTGAGAACATTGTAGAGGCTACATTTATTGCCAATCCTTTATAGACTTGGTCAGCAAACTTGTACCAATAATGTCCCTGCCTAGTTTGAAACTTTGTCAGGTGGGGTCAAAAACTAGTTAACTAAGTCAAAAAAAAGAAGCTTGTGGATACCTTAGAGATCACATTTATTGACCAATCTTAATACAACATTTAATTTCATAATCATCAGAACATTTGTCCCAATTATAGCTTAGCCAAGTTTGTAACTCACCGGGGTCATTTGGGGTCAAAAACTAGGTCGCTTGGTCAAATTAAAGAAAAAGCTTGTGAACATATTCTTGAGGCCACATTCATTGCCAAATCTTAATGAAACTTGGTCAAACATATGTTCCATGATATCTTAGCAGAGTTTGAAACTGGGTTACATGGGGTTAAAACAAGGTCAATAGGTCAAATTAAATAAAAAGCTTGTGAACACCCTGGAGTCCACATTTATTGCCCAATCTTCTTGAAACCCGATCAGAACATTTTTCCCAATGAAATCTCGTCCCAGTTCAAAACCATGTCATGTGGGGTCAAAAACTAAGTCACTAGGTAAAGTGAAGTCACCTGTGAGATATGGTTCCGGTCCTTTGAAAAACTTGGCCACAATTATGCGGAGCAGTTCTTTTATGTGGCTAAAGTAAAACCATTTGAATGCTGTAGAAGTCACATTTTAGACTTCATTTTTCACTCTCCCAAAACATTCAACATTAAGGTGTGTGCTATTTGTGAAATACTTCGTATTACTTTCCCATGCTTGTATTTTCGGGAGATAAAAGAAAGACAATAGACAAAAAAGAAGACTGAGCACTCCTTGATGCCAATATTGCATTTTTTATTTACATATTCTTTTGAATACCGGTAAAATTAGTTTTCTACCTGAAAAAGACTGATGACTTGCCGTGGCTAAATTGGCAAGCTCCGAAATGTCAACAAACCTTGGGCTTTCCCTGCAGTGGGGGACAGGTCTCAATGTGGGAAACTGTCTGGAATACAAATGGCAGGATTTACTGAGCAACATAGCAGAAACAATTATCAAGGGCATGATTGATGGACCAATTATTCTTTTATAAGTGAAGCTTCTTACCAATGATGAATGGTTTGAGATGTCTGAGTGGTCGGCTGCTGCATGCATATGTAGGATGTGACCAATGTGCTGGTGATTTTGCTGTGGAAAGAGGTATAAGTAGCTCAACTGTTGTTGTTTTACTGCTGCTGACATTGGTGGTAATGATTATGATGATGTTTCTGTTGTTGATGGTGGTGAAAATGATGTTTTTGTGTGTGTTTTTTTATGGTTGAGTTTTGGGGTGATCATGTTGATGATAATGATGGTGATTATGATAGTGTAAATGAAGTTATTAATTGTGTTGTTCTTTATTGTTGGTATTGGTTGTTGGTAGTGGTGGTGATGGTGATGATTTTCAGAAGAAATCAAGAATATTGTTCAACAAGTATAAAACATATCTATTATGAAGTTAAAAAAGAAAACATCAACAACTAGTTGAGAACCCGATTTAATGTTGTACTGTTGTTACTGAAAACCATGCTATAACAGTGAACACAGCCTGTCTGCATTACAGTAAATCTTCTAATAAAATATAACCCCATGAAAATGGTCCAAGAAATGGCATTCCAATGCTGTACACTTGACCTTAACAATGGTAGATTGAAATTCTTTATTGGCAGCAGTGTCTAGAGCCAAATGTTGATTGGAATCAACTTGATGGGGATTGTGTGCTTTTAGACAAGCAGTCCTAATAGAATGACGCTTTATGGCTGATAAAATAGAAATGGGAAAGCTGCTTTTGTTTTTGATTTGACATCTCTTTGTTGCTATATGTACAATCAGAAGCAAATTGGTCCATAACTGGAGAGAGTCGTCTTCCGTTTGTTCAAAGGACATTATTGAAAGATTAAAAAAACTTGTGATGTATTTATGTATTGATCAACTTAAATAAAAGTTCTTTTGGTAAAGAAAAGTGTAAAATGTTACCAAAAATTGCAATGAATTACATTGACACACACACTTTAAAAATTGAATAGTGCATCATAGCAACTATTGGTAAACCAAAACTTACACACCCTTCTATTATCCCAAAACTTGTTCAGGTTGTTTGCCACATTTACCATTCTAGGCTACCTATTTCAAGCCAAACTGATTACCCAGTCTAAAAGAAGACTGTCTCACACATATTTAACACATATGGCTGCCTATTGCTGTACCAGCTGATAGCCCAGTCGAACATTATAGTGTGAAATCCATTATTTCCACCTGCATTTCCCCTTTCAAGTGACTGCCACCTCTCCTGTGTGTCTATTTCAGGCCCAGCTGATAGCCCTGT
Source organism: Dreissena rostriformis (assembly GCA_007657795.1). Lineage (NCBI taxonomy): Eukaryota > Metazoa > Mollusca > Bivalvia > Myida > Dreissenidae > Dreissena > Dreissena rostriformis. The sequence goes on from VMBQ01002382.1 coordinate 115,874, forward strand.
CTATTGGGCAGGCATTCAAGGTAGATAATCCAGTCTAAAAGAAGACTGTCTCACCCATATTCACCCCTCCTGTGTGTCTATTTCAGGCCCAGCTGATAGCCCAGTCTATTGGGCAGGCATTCAAGTTAGATAATCCAGTCTAAAAGAAGACTGTCTCACCCATATTTACCTCTCCTGTATGTCTATTTCAGGCCCAGCTGATAGCCCAGTCTGAAGAAGACTTGCTCACACATATTGATCTCTCCTTGTGTCTATTTCAGGCCCATCTAATAGCCCAGTCTATTGGGCAGGCATTCAAGGTAGATAATCCAGTCTAAAAGAAAACTGTCTCACCCATATTCACCCCTCCTGTGTGTCTATTTCAGGCCCAGCTGATAGCCCAGTCTATTGGGCAGGCGTTCCAGGTGGCCTACATGGAGTTCCTAAAGGCCAATGGCATAGAGGACACAGGCCTGCTTAAGGAGATAGACTACCAGGAGGTGCTCAACCAGCAGCAGATCTATGGAGAAGAGCTCACAATGTTCTCCAACAAGGAGAACCAGAAAGAGGTACACATGCATACATGAGTTTTTATGCATCAATGGTATGTAATGCATGAAGATGCACTTGTCCGTCTGTCTGTAAATACGTACATCCCAAAGCTTGTGTTTTGATCTCTCTGTAACTACTGGGTAGATCTTACTGAAACTTTCACAGTTGAATGACCTTAATGTGAAGATGTTTTTAAAGAAAGGAATTTGGGCTGCAACAATTTTTAGCCAAAGAATGGTTCTTTGTATGTTTTTTCCAAAATAGAATATATAGTTGCCTGAAGCTGTTGCTCTTAACTCCTCATTAATGACTGGGTGAACCTCGCTCAAACTTTAACAGTTGCATGACCTACCCCCACTTTGTGGGAGGCATTAAGCATTCATATGTATATCCGTATGTACCGTTTTTTTCCCCCCTTATTTGTTGTGAATTGATTTTTTTTTCATGTTTGAGGCTTCAATTTTTGAATGATAATGTTTAATAATAATAAAATAACAGAAAACCAATAAGATCAATGAAATATTTGTTATTGAAGTTCAAAGGCAACATAAGAGTACAGAATCATGTTAGATTAGCTCCTTTTTAATTCTTTATGGAATAAAGCCTTGCTGAAAAAAAAAATTATTTGGGAATTTGTTATATAGGTTGCAACAACAAAATGTGTTGAAAAATTGGTTTTGTGGCGTTGACATGCTCTTTATTTATGAATATAATTATGTTATAGTTTAACATGTACATGAACTTAAATTTCTTCTTTTATCTGCAGCTACATTAAGCTGTGATAATTTTTAAGCTTGGCTGTTTCCGAAGAAAACCCCAGGTATTGTCATAGCCCTCTTGTCTTCTGCGTCGTCGTGGTCGTCGTCATCGTCCGAAAACTTTAACATTGGCCTTAACTTTAGTAATATTGAAGATAGCAACTTGGAGCTGCACATTTTGAGTTGTGAAAGGTCAAGGTCATCCTTCAAGGTCAAAGTGTTTTTTGTTTTTTTTCATGTGTATCTTATCGACCTGCACATTTTGAGTGGTGAAAAGGTCAAGGTCAATGATGACCTTCAAGGTCAAAGGTCAAAAAACAAAATCCAACCACCCACAGCCGAGCTTTGGCACCCGCTATGCGGTGCTCTTGTTTATTTTAACATTTTTCAAAATGTTTAGATTGTACTGAAAAGTGTGTCAATACAGGTATTATAGATTGTTATTGCATATAAAGCCTTAAAAATAGTATGTCAAAGGATGAGAAAACAGTAGCCCATCCCTTTGCAGGTGATTGTGCCCAAGTTGAAGGGTGAGCAGCTGGGAGTGGTGATCGTGGAGTCGGGCTGGGGGTCAATGGTCCCCACCGTGGTGCTGGCCAATATGAGCCCCACAGGGCCCTCCGCCCGCTGTGGCCAACTCAACATCGGGGACCAGATCATCTCCGTCAATGGCATCAGCCTTGTTGGGCTGCCATTGTCAAGCTGCCAGTCTAATATCAAGGTAAGCTATGTCCTCAACAACTGACTGGCTGCTGTATGATTTATAACCATGCCTTCTCAGATAAATCTCCCACAATCACAGTGTATAGTAAACAAATGTTTTAACAAGACATCTCCGACAAATAATGAAGTCCAAGATTTCTGAATGGCAAAGCTAAATATCAATCAAAGCATGTCAATCTGTCAGTTAGCTTTTGACCTATCACATTCTAGATGCCACATTTATTTCAACATTTGTAAAATGATATGTCAATGATGGAGTTTTATAAAAAAACATGTGAACACATTTTTAATGTCCATTTCTATCTTATTTTCGAATTCTAATGAATCGAATTTGGATCGCAGGGTTTCTTGTTTATTTAACTATATACAAACTGATAGGCATTTTTATAAATTCACATTCACTTATATTGGTACCCCAGCAAAGTTTGTACAAAGGTAAACTGGAATCACCCTTTTGGTCAGTCATTTGGTTGGAGGTTTGGTTGGTCTGTCATGCTGCTCATGAGTACTTTATCTCTCAGTTTTGTGCCTATCAACATGGAACTTTTATGTTGGTTATACTTTGTAGGGGTGCAAGATGTTATTTGTGTGTATGTCACAATATTCTTTTTAGAGTTGTGAGCCCTTGAACTTTGGAAAGTTTTGGATACTTACATCAAAGTACATGTGTAGTAATTTCTGTCTTTAACTCATTTGTCAGTTTTCTATGAACCAACACAAAACTTGATAGAATTGTTGTTATTACTATATAGAAGTGCAAGGTGTTGTTTTCTTGTGATTCACAATAATCTTTGCAGAGTTATGTGCCCTTGGACGTAGGCAAAGTTTGGATACTATTATCATTAAATATGTGGTCTTTGGGTCATAAACCCATCGCTCAGTTTTCTGTTTATCAACATTATAGATATATGTTTATACTATGAAGAAGTGCCAGACGTTATTTTTGTTTATCGCGTGGTATTCATTCAGTCTGCAATAGTCTGGACTAAGATCCATGAATAATGTTATAGCCTGAATGATAACTTTATAGTCAGAAATAATATCACTATTTATTAATTAATTTCTAATAAATATATGTTGCAGCCTTTAACCAGAATATTCCTTAGTCACAGGGGCAATTTAAGCCTGCAGTTGAGCAGGAAACATGGTTAATGTTCACCCTGCCTTGTTCGAGGTCTATTTTTATGCCCCCTTTAAAAAAAAGGGGGTTTATTGTTTTTGGCCTGTCTGTCTGTCATTCTGTCTGTCTGTCAAAAACTTTGAGAAATCTTAAAGTTTTGTCATAACTTTTCGATATCGAAGGTAGCAACTTCATATTTGGCATGCATGTGTATCTCATGGAGCCACACATTTTGAGTGGTGAAAGGTCAAGGTCATCCTTCAAGGTCAAAGGTAAATAAAAATAAAAAATCAAAGCGGCGCATAAGGGGGAATTGTGTTTCTGACAAACACATCTCTTGTTATGAATATTGTTTTTGGCCTGTTTTGTCTGTCATTCTATCTGTCTGTCCAAAACTTTAAGAAATCTTAAAGTTTTGTCATAACTTTTGCAATATTGAAGATAGCAACTTCATATGTGGCATGCATGTGCATCTTATGGAGCTTCACATTTTGAGTGGTGAAAGGTCAAGGTGGGATGGTTGGACAGTGTTTCAAAAATAAAATAATAAAAATAAATAATTGTGTTTTTTTTTAACCATGTTTAAAAAAAATTATTATATATATATATGGGGGGGGGGTCGGGGGGGAGAGGGGGGT